>CAXIWR010000231.1:0-28116 GCA_964036265.1 Daptonema setosum | reverse complement strand
CTGACTGACTGACTGACTGACGGACTGACTGACTGACTGACTGACTGACTGACTGACTGACTGACTGACTGACTGACTGACTGACTGACTGGCTGACTGACTGACTGACTGACTGACTGACTGACTGACTGACTGACTGACTGACTGATTGACTGACTGACTGACTGGCATATTCAGGTGTTATATGCTGTTTGGTCTGGTACGACGGTATAATGGGAATGCTGAATCGATTGCTAGGAAAACCTAACAACCAAACACGCCGGCCTCCACCAATACGGCCAAGACAAGGTCAGTCAGTCAGTCAGCCAGTCAGTCGGTCAATCAGTCAGTCAGTCAATCAGTCAACCAGTCAGTCAGTCAGTCAGTCAGTCAGTCAGTCAGTCAGTCAGTAAGTCAAGCCGTCTGTCAGTCAATCAGTCAGTCAGTCAGTCAGTCAATCAGTCAGTCTTTCGGTCAGTCAGATACTAGTCTGCCAATCAGTGAGTCCGTCAGTCAGTAAGTCAATCAGTCTGTCAATCAATCAATCAGTCAGTCAGTCAGTCTTTTAGTTACTCTGATTTTAGAACCACCTCCACAACCACTACCACCAATTCGACCGCAAGTTTTGGACAATCCGATTTACGTGTTGAGAAATCCAGATCCGAATGATAGTGAAGAGAGCAACAGGTTATACCTGGATCAGGATATTTTGTTACTAACTTTCTATCTGATTAATTTTTACTAAGTATACGATTAAATGAGTTGGGCTTGTTTATTGGTATGTTTTCCACATGTGAATGTGAACAGGTAAAAATTTCGGTTTTATTTGAACACGCGCACCGAAATTTGAGTGCGCGCCAAAAAGATTGCGGTATTAATTTCGGAGTAACGAGAATTTACAACCAGACTTTATTAACGGAAATAAATATTTTTCTTAGAACTGTGAATGACATCAATGTCTGAAACTTTTCTTTTATGGGATTGGAGAATGGGAGAAGAATTATGTGAAGAATTTTGTGTTTACCTGAATTGGATTTGCATTACTTTTGTAGTTAATTACTATGATGTACAGTCGGTGCAGCGGGATATGTCTTGTAAAACTGTTGCCGTTCACATCCTAAAATCGCGATTTTCTCTGATTATAACGCGAATATGGTGATGAAAATTGGTGGGGATATGGAATAGGATCTGGATCTGGATCCCTTTTCAGTTTGACAGATAGTTTAAAAAATTGTTTCACAGGCAGAAAAAATGACGAGAACGTACACGGACCATAAAATTGTAGTAAAGGTGATGTTTCGTATGAGTATGAACGACCACTTTACTATTATGGCTGACTGAAAAGGTGCGCCAGACCCTATTCCATAGCCCCACCAATTTTCATCACCATATTCGCGTTATAATCAGAGAAAAACACGATTTCATGAATGATGAAATGTGAAAGAAAATAATTTGTAATAATAATTATACTTAATAATAAGTATGCGCGCTCATAATTGGTGTCATTGACCTGTTGTTCAGACTGACAGGTCAGACAATGAGTTTTCGTGTACCTGGTGAGTGAGTGAGTGAGTGAGTGAGTGAGTGAGTGAGTGAGTGAGTGAGTGAGTGAGTGAGTGAGTGAGTGAGTGAGTGAGTGAGTGAGTGAGTGAGTGAGTAAGTGAGTGAGTGAGTTAGTGAGTGAGTGAGTGAGTGAGTGAGTGAGTGAGTGAGTGAGGGAGGGAGTGAGTGAGTGAGTGAGTGAGTGAGTGAGTGAGTGAGTGAGTGAGTGAGTGAGTGAGTGAGTGAGTGAGTGAGTGAGTGAGTGAGTGAGTGAGTGAGTGAGTGAGTGAGTGAGTGAGTGAGTGAGTGAGTGAGTGAGTGAGTGAGTGAGTGAGTGAGTGAGTGAGTGAGTGAGTGAGTGAGTGAGTGAGTGAGTGAGTGAGTGAGTGAGTGAGTGAGTGAGTGAGTGAGTGAGTGAGTGAGTGAGTGAGTGAGTGAGTGAGTGAGTGAGTGAGTGAGTGAGTGAGTGAGTGACTGAGTGAGTGAGTGAGTGAGTGAGTGAATCGACCGACGCAGTGGGAGGTTTTCGTTATGAGAGTATGTTTTTTTCTGTTTTTATGATCCGTTCCTATTACTGAACATACATAATGCAAAACATTTGATGTTCTATTTTTTGTTCGGAGTAAATATCACAAATATGAAAATACTGCCCACTATTATGTATACATAATCTCAAGCCAACTACAACTTTGTTCTGTTTTTTTTTCATTTTGCTCTCATCATGTGTGCATGTTTCTTCGGCCAAAGAACCAATTGATTTCTGCTATTCGAATGAATAACGGAATAACGCTGAAGCCCAAAATTTCCTTAAGCAAATGACTAATTAACAGTTCGCTACTTTATATAAAATACAAACGTACACTTAACAGTGAAAAAGCAATGTCTGCAGTATTTCAAGAAGCTTTTGACCATCATTTAACTTTTGTTAAAACTTCACGTATCACGTCACGGACTCACGAATGACATTCGAAAAAAAACTGATGCTCGAAACCCCTATGAGCAAGTGACTAATTAACAAATGGGTATTTTATATAATTTACAAAAGTGAAAAAGTGGAAAAAGTCAATGTTTCCAGATTTTAAAGTAGTTTTTTGATATTTTTTTTTTATTTAGTTAAGCCAAGAAGTTATAATTATTCAGAACTTCACATATCAGGAATGAACTCCAAAATAACTCTGACGCCCGAAACACTAAGCAAGTTACTAATTAACTGTTCGCTCCTTGATATCAGTTTCAAACGTCTATACATGAATAGTCGAAAAACGTTCGAAATGAAAAAGTCGAAAAGTTCAAGATCTCCAAAATATCAAGTAGTTTTTGACCATTATTTAAAACTCTGTTTAAGCTGCACGTATCATGAATGAATTTCAAAAAAAAAACACTGACGCCCGAAACAATCGTAATCAAGTGGCGAATTAACATGTAGCTCTTTTCTATAAGTTAAAAACGTTTAATGAAAAATTTGACATAGATTTCTATCAAGATTTCGATTCAACCGACTAGATATAACCATTGGATTACCAGGAAACTGGGCTGTAGGAGCCCTGACATGTAGAATTTCATTGCCTGCAGAATTTCAAGAAGCTTTCAACCATCAATTAAATTTTGTTTAAATTTCACATGTCACGAATGACATTCGATATAAAACTGATGCTCGAAACACCTGTAAGCAAGTGACTAATTAACAGTTCGCTACTGTACATAAGTTACAAACATACACTTAAAAAGTGAAAAAACTGATTGCCTGCAGAATTTCAAGAAGCTTTTAACCATCATTTAAATTTTTGTTAAAACTTCACGTTTCACGAATGACATTCGATATAAAACTGATGCTCGAAACACCTGTAAGCAAGTGACTAATTAACAGTTCGCTACTTTACATAAGTTACAAACATACAATTAAAAAGTGGAAAAACTGATTGCCTGCAGAATTTCAAGAAGCTTTCAACCATCATTTAAGTTTTCGTTAAAACCTCACGTGTCACGAATGACATTCGATATAAAACTGATGCTCGAAACACCTGTAAGCAAGTGACTAATTAACAGTTCGCTACTTCACATAAGTTTCAAACATACAATTAAAAAGTGGAAAAACTGATGGCCTGCAGAATTTCAAGAATATTTCAACTATCATTTAATTTTTTGTTAAAACTTCACGTGTCACGAATGACATTCGAAATAAAACTGATGCATGAAACACCTGTAAGCAAGTGACTAATTAACATTTCGCTACTTTATATAAGTTGCAAACGTATAATTAAAAAATGGAAAAACCCATTGCCTGCAAAATTTCAAGAAGTTTTGACCATCATTTAAAATTTTTTTAAAATTTCACGAGTCACGAATGACATTCGATATAAAACTGAGGCTCGAAAAACCTGTAAGCAAGTGACTAACTAACAGTTCGCTATTTTACATAAGTTACAAACATACAATTGAAAAGTTGAAAAACTCATTGCCTGCAGAATTTCAAGAAGCTTTTGACCATCATTTAAATTTTCGTTAAAACTTCACGTGTCACGAATGACATTCGATATAAAACTGATGCTCGAAACACCTGTAAGCAAGTGACTAATTAACAGTTCGCTACTTTATTTAAGTTACAAACATACAATTAAAAAGTGGAAAAACTGATGGCCTGCAGAATTTCAAGAAGCTTTTAACCATCATTTAAATTTTTGTTAAAACTTCACGTGTCACGAATGATATTCGATATAAAACTGATGCTCGAAACACCTGTAAGCAAGTGACTAATGAACAGTACGCTACTTTACATAAGTTACAAACATACAATTAAAAAGTGGAAAAACTGATGGCCTGCAGAATTTCAAGAAGCTTTTAACCATCATTTAAATTTTTGTTAAAACTTCACGTGTCACGAATGACATTCGATATAAAACTGATGCTCGAAACACCTGTAAGCAAGTGACTAATGAACAGTCTGCTACTTTATATAAGTTACAAACGTATAATTAAAAAGTAAAAAAACTCATTGCCTGCAGAATTTCAAGAAGCTTTTAACCATCATTTAATTTTTTGTTAAAACTTCACGTGTCACGAATGACATTCGAAATAAAACTGATGCTCGAAACACCTGTAAGCAAGTGACTAATTAACAATTCGCTACTTTATATGAGTTGCAAACGTATAATTAAATATGAATAAACTCATTGCCTGCAGAATTTCAAGAAGCTTTTAACCATCATTCAAATTTTTGTTAAAACTTCACGTGTCACGAATGACATTCGATAAGAAACTGATGCTCGAAACACCTGTAAGCAAGTGACTAATTAACAGTTCGCTACTTTGTTTAAGTTACAAACGTATAAGTAAAAAGTGGAAAAACTCATTGCCTGCAGAATTTCAAGAAGCTTTCAACCATTATTTAAATTTTTGTTAAAACTTCACGTGTCACGAATGACATTCGATATAAAACTGATGCTCAAAACACCTGTAAGCAAGTGACCAATTAACAGTTCGCTACTTTACATGAGTTACAAACGTACATTTAAAAAAGTTGAAAAACTCATTGCCTGCAGAATTTCAAGAAGCTTTTAACCA
Source organism: Daptonema setosum (assembly GCA_964036265.1). Classification (NCBI taxonomy): domain Eukaryota; kingdom Metazoa; phylum Nematoda; class Chromadorea; order Monhysterida; family Xyalidae; genus Daptonema; species Daptonema setosum. The sequence goes on along the minus strand of CAXIWR010000231.1, from coordinate 23,034 downwards.
TTATTATAATTTTTGTAAAAGCTTCACGTGTCACGAATGACATTCGATATAAAACTGATGCTCGAAACACCTGTAAGCAAGTGACTAATTAACAGTTCGCTACTTTACATAAGTTACAAACATGCAATTAAAAAGTGAAAAAACTGAGTGTCTGCAGAATTTCGAGAAGCTTTTAAACATCATTTAAATTTTTGTTAAAACTTCACATGTCACGAATGACATTCGATAAAAAACTGATGCTCAAAACACCTGTAAACAAGTGACTAATTAACAGTTCGCTACTTTACATAAGTTACAAACGTACAATCAAAAAGTGGAAAAACTCATTGCCTGCAGAATTTCAAGAAGCTTTTGACCATCATTTAAATTTTTGTTGGAACTTCACGTGTCACGGATGACATTCGATATAAAACTGATGCTCAAAACACCTGTAAGCAAGTGACTAAATAACAGTTCGCTACTTTACATAAGTTACAAACGTATAATTAAAAAGTGGAAAAACTCATTGCCAGCAGAATTTCAAGAAGCTTTTGACCATCATTCAAATTTTTGTTGAAACTTCACGAATCATGAATGATATTCGATATAAAACTGATGCTGGAAACACCTGTAAGCGAGTGACTAATTAACAGTTCGCTACTTTACATGAGTTACAAACATACAATTAAAAGGTGGAAAAACTGATTGCCAGCAGAATTTCAAGAAGCTTTCAACCATCATTTAAATTTTTGTTAAAACTTCACGTGTCACGAATGACATTCGATATAAAACTGATGCTCGAAACACCTGTAAGCAAGTGACTAATTAACAGTACGCTACTTTACATAAGTTACAAACGTACAATCAAAAAGTGGAAAAACTCATTGCCTGCAGAATTTCAAGAAGCTTTTGACCATCATTCAAATTTTTGTTGAAACTTCACGAGTCACGAATGACATTCGATATAAAAACTGATGCTCGAAACACCTTTAAGCAAGTGACTAATTAACAGTTCGCTACTTTACATAAGTCACAAACATACAATTAAAAAGTTGAAAAACTCATTGCCAGCAGAATTTCAAGAAGCTTTCAACCATCATTTAAATTTTTGTTAAAACTTCACGTGTCACGAATGACATTCGATATAAAACTGATGCTCGAAACACCTGTAAGCAAGTGACTAATTAACAGTTCGCTACTTTACATAAGTTACAAACGTACAATCAAAAAGTGGAAAAACTCATTGCCTGCAGAATTTCAAGAAGCTTTTGACCATAATTTAAATTTTTGTTAAAACTTCACGTGTCACGAATGACATTCGATATAAAACTGATGCTCGAAACACCTGTAAGCAAGTGACTAATTAACAGTTCGCTACTTTACATAAGTTACAAACGTACAATCAAAAAGTGGAAAAACTCATTGCCTGCAGAATTTCAAGAAGCTTTTGACCATAATTTAAATTTTTGTTAAAACTTCACGTGTCACGAATGACATTCGATATAAAACTGATGGTCGAAACACCTGTAAGCAAGTGACTAATTAACAGTTCGCTACTTTACATAAGTCACAAACATACAATTAGAAAGTGGAAAAACTGAGTGTCTGCAGAATTTCAAGAAGCTTTTGACCATCATTTAAATTTTTGTTAAAACTTCACGTGTCACGAATGACATTCGATATAAAACTGATGCCCGAAACACCTGTAAGCAAGTGACTAATTAACAGTTCGGTACTTCACATAAGTTATAAAAGTTCAATTAAAAAGTGGAAAAACTCATTGCCTGCAGAATTTCAAGACGCTTTTAACCATCATTTAATTTTTTGTTAAAACTTCACGTGTCACGAATGACATTCGATATAAAACTGATGCTCGAAACACCTGTAAGCAAGTGACTAATTAACAGTTCGCTACTTTACATGAGTTACAAACGTACATTTAAAAAGTTGAAAAACTCATTGCCTGCAGAATTTCAAGAAGCTTTTGACTAACATTTAAATTTTTGTTAAAACTTCATGTGTCACGAATGACATTCGAAAAAAACTGATGCTCAAAACACTTGTAAACAAGTGACTAATTAACAGTTCGCTACTTTACATGAGTTACAAACGTACAATCAAAAAGTGGAAAAACTCATTGCCTGCAGAATTTCAAGAAGCTTTTGACCATCATTTAAATTTTTGTTAAAACTTCACGTGTCACGAATGACATTCGATATAAAACTGATGCCCGAAACACCTGTAAGCAAGTGACTAATTAACAGTTCGCTACTTTACATGACTTACAAACGTACATTTAAAAAGTTGAAAAACTCATTGCCTGCAGAATTTCAAGAAGCTTTTGACTAACATTTTAAATTTTTGTTAAAACTTCACGAGTCACGAATGACATTCGATATAAAACTGATGCTCGAAACACCTGTAAGCAAGTGACTAATTAACAGTTCGCTACATTATATAAGTTACAAACGTACAATCAAAAAGTGGAAAAACTCATTGCCTGCAGAATTTCAAGAAGCTTTTGACCATCATTCAAATTTTTGTTAAAACTTCACGAGTCACGAATGACATTCGATATAAAACTGATGCTCGAAACACCTGTAAGCAAGTGACTAATTAACAGTTCGCTACTTTATATAAGTTACAAACGTACAATCAAAAAGTGGAAAAACTCATTGCCTGCAGAATTTCAAGAAGCTTTTGACCATCATTCAAATTTTTGTTAAAACTTCACGAGTCACGAATGACATTCGATATAAAAACTGATGCTCGAAACACCTTTAAGCAAGTGACTAATTAACAGTTCGCTACTTTACATAAGTCACAAACATACAATTAAAAAGTTGAAAAACTCATTGCCAGCAGAATTTCAAGAAGCTTTCAACCATCATTTAAATTTTTGTTAAAACTTCACGTGTCACGAATGACATTTGATATAAAACTGATGCTCGAAACACCTGTAAGCAAGTGACTAATTAACAGTTCGCTACTTTACATAAGTTACAAACATACAATTAAAAAGTTGAAAAACTCATTGCCAGCAGAATTTCAAGAAGCTTTCAACCATCATTTAAATTTTTGTTAAAACTTCACGTGTCACGAATGACATTCGATATAAAACTGATGCTCGAAACACCTGTAAGCAAGTGACTAATTAACAGTTCGCTACTTTACATAAGTTACATACGTACAATCAAAAAGTGGAAAAACTCATTGCCTGCAGAATTTCAAGAAGCTTTTGACCATAATTTAAATTTTTGTTAAAACTTCACGTGTCACGAATGACATTCGATATAAAACTGATGGTTGAAACACCTGTAAGCAAGTGACTAATTAACAGTTCTCTACTTTACATAAGTTACAAACGTGCAATTAAAAAGTGGAAAAACTGAGTGTCTGCAGAATTTCAAGAAGCTTTTGACCATAATTTAAATTTTTGTTAAAACTTCACGTGTCACGAATGACATTCGATATAAAACTGATGCTCGAAGCACCTGTAAGCAAGTGACTAAATAAAAGTTCGCTACTTAACATAAGTTACAAACGTATAATTAAAAAGAGGGAAAACTCATTGCCTGCAGAATTTCAAGAAGCTTTTAACCATCATTTAAATTTTTGTTAAAACTTCACGTGTCACGAATGACATTCGATATAAAACTGAGAGTCGAAACACCTGTAAGCAAGTGACTAATTAACAGTTCGCTACTTTACATAAGTTACAAACGTATAATTGAAAAATGGGAAAACTCATTGCCTGCAGAATTTCAAGAAGCTTTTAACCATCATTTAAATTTTCGTTAAAACTTCACGTGTCACGAATGACATTCGATATAAAACTGATGCTCGAAACACCTGTAAGCAAGTGACTAATTAACAGTTCGCTACTTTATATAAGTTACAAAAGTATACTTAAAAAGTTGAAAAACTCATTGCCAGCAGAATTTCAAGAAGATTTTAACCATCATTAATATTTTTGTTAAAACTTCACGTGTCACGAATGACATTCGATATAAAACTGATGCTCGAAACACCTGTAAGCAAGTGACTAAATAAAAGTTAGCTACTTAACATAAGTTACAAACGTATAATTAAAAAGAGGGAAAACTCATTGCCTGCAGAATTTCAAGAAGCTTTTAACCATCATTTAAATTTTTGTTAAAACTTCACGTGTCACGAATGACATTCGATATAAAACTGAGTGTCGAAACACCTGTAAGCAAGTGACTAATTAACAGTTCGCTACTTTACATAAGTTACAAACGTATAATTAAAAAGTGGAAAAACTCATTGCCTGAAGAATTTCAAGAAGCTTTTAACCATCATTTAAATTTTTGTTAAAACTTCACGTGTCACGAATGACATTCGATATAAAACTGATGCTCGAAACACCTGTAAGCAAGTGACTAATTAACAGTTCGCTACTTTACATAAGTTACAAACGTATAATTGAAAAATGGGAAAACTCATTGCCTGCAGAACTTCAAGAAGCTTTTAACCATCATTTAAATTTTCGTTAAAACTTCACGTGTCACGAATGACATTCGATATAAAACTGATGCTCGAAACACCTGTAAGCAAGTGACTAATTAACAGTTCGCTACTTTATATAAGTTACAAAAGTATACTTAAAAAAAGAAAAACTCATTGCCAGCAGAATTTCAAGAAGATTTTAACCATCATTAATATTTTTGTTAAAACTTCTCGTGTCACGAATGACAATCGATATAAAAGCTTCTTGAAATTCTGCAGGCAATGAGTTTTTCCATTTTTTTATTATACGTTTGTAACTTATGTAAAGTAGCGAACTGTTAATTAGTCACTTGCTTACAGGTGCTTCGAGCATCAGTTTTATACATCATTTAAATTTTTGTTAAAACTTCACGTGTCACGAATGACATTCGATATAAAACTGAGTGTCGAAACACCTGTAAGCAAGTGACTAATTAACAGTTCGCTGCTTTACGTAAGTTACAAACGTATAATTAAAAAGTGGAAAAACTCATTGCCTGCAGAATTTCAAGACGCTTTTAAACATCATTTAATTTTTTGTTAAAACTTCTCGTGTCACGAATGACAATCGATATAAAACTGATGCTCGAAACACCTGTAAGCAAGTGACTAATTAACAGTTCGCTACTTTATATAGGTTACAAACGTATAATTAAAAAGTGGAAAAACTCATTGCCAGCAGAATTTCATGAAGCTTTTAACCATCATTAAAAATTTTGTTAAAACTTCACGTGTCACGAATGACATTCGATATAAAACTGATGCTTGAAACACCTGTACGCAAGTGACTAATTAACAGTTCGCTACTTTACATAAGTTATAAAAGTTCAATTAAAAAGTGGAAAAACTCATTGCCAGCAGAATTTCAAGAAGCTTTTAACCATCAATTAATTTTTTGTTAAAACTTCACGTGTCACGAATGACATTTGATATAAAACTGATGCTCGAAACACCTGTAAGCAAGTGACTAATTAACAGTTCGGTACTTTATATAAGTTACAAACGTATAATTAAAAAGTGAAAAAACTCATTGCCTGCAGAATTTTAAGAAGCTTTTAACCATCATTTAAATTTTTGTTAAAACTTCACGTGTCACGAATGACATTCGATATAAAACTGATGCTCGAAACACCTGTAAGCAAGTGACTAATTAACAGTTCGCTACTTTACATAAGTTACAAACGTATAATTGAAAAATGGGAAAACTCATTGCCTGCAGAATTTCAAGAAGCTTTTAACCATCATTAAAATTTTCGTTAAAACTTCACGTGTCACGAATGACATTCGATATAAAACTGATGCTCGAAGCACCTGTAAGCAAGTGACTAATTAACAGTTCGCTACTTTACATAAGTTACAAACGTATAATAAAAAAATGGAAAAACTCATTGCCTGCAGAATTTCAAGAAGCTTTTAACCATCATTTAAATTTTCGTTAAAACTTCACGTGTCACGAATGACATTCGATATAAAGCTGATGCTCGAAACACCTGTAAGCAAGTGACTAATTAACAGTTCGCTACTTTATATAAGTTATAAAAGTTCAATTGAAAAGTGAAAAAACTCATTGCCAGCAGAATTTCAAGAAGCTTTTTTTAACCATCATTAAAATTTTTGGTAAAACTTCACGTGTCACGAATGACATTCGATATAAAACTGATTCTAGAAACACCTGTAAGCAAGTGACTAATTAACAGTTCGATACTTTACATAAGTTATAAAAGTTCAATTAAAAAGTGGAAAAACTCATTGCCTGCAGAATTTCAAGAAGCTGTTAACCATCATTAAAATTTTTGTTAAAACTTCACGTGTCACAAATGACATTCGATTTAAAACTGATGCTCGAAACACCTGTAAGCAAGTGACTAATTAACAGTTCGCTACTTTATATAAGTTACAAACGTACAATTAAAAAGTAGAAAAACTCATTGCCTGCAGAATTTCAAGAAGCTGTTAACCATCATTAAAATTTTTGTTAAAACTTCACGTGTCACGAATGACATTTGATATAAAACTGATGCTCAAAACACCAGTAAGCAAGTGACTAATTAACAGTTCGCTACTTTACATAAGTTACAAACGTATAATTGAAAATTGGAAAAACTCATTGCCAGCATAATTTCAAGAAGCTTTTAATCATCATTAAAATTTTTGTTAAAACTTCACGTGTCACGAATGACATTCGATATAAAACTGATGCTCGAAACACCTGTAAGCAAGTAACTAATTAACAGTTCGCTACTTTACATAAGTTACAAACGTATAATCAAAAAGTGGAAAAACTCATTGCCTGCAGAATTTCAAGAAGCTTTTAACCATCATTAATACTTTTGTTAAAACTTTACGTGTCACGAATGACATTCGATATAAAACTGATGCTCGAAGCACCTGTAAGCAAGTGACTAATTAACAGTTCGCTACTTTACATAAGTTACAAACGTAAAATAAAAAAATGGAAAAACTCATTGCCTGCAGAATTTCAAGAAGCTTTTAACCATCATTTAAATTTTCGTTAAAACTTCACGTGTCACGAATGACATTCGATATAAAACTGATGCTCGAAGCACCTGTAAGCAAGTGACTAAATAAAAGTTCGCTACTTAATATAAGTTACAAACGTATAATTAAAAAGAGGGAAAACTTATTGCCTGCAGAATTTCAAGAAGCTTTTAACCATCATTTAAATTTTCGTTAAAACTTCACGTGTCACGAATGACATTCGATATAAAACTGATGCTCGAAACACCTGTAAGCAAGTGACTAATTAACAGTTCGCTACTTTATATAAGTTACAAAAGTATAATTAAGAAGTTGAAAAACTCATTGCCAGCAGAATTTCAAGAAGATTTTAACCATCATTAATATTTTTGTTAAAACTTCACGTGTCACGAATGACATTCGATATAAAACTGATGCTCGAAGCACCTGTAACCAAGAAACATGGTTAAATAGACACTTAATGTATGGTAGTCGTCGATTCATCGAATGCTACTCACCGCAGGCGCGTCACAGAGTGAAATAAATTTCATGGCAACTGACAACTCGACATAACAGAGGCAATGAGTTTTGTATTTTTTCAATCGTGCATCATAATCGCTGTTGAAACCAAGAAACATGGATAAATAGACACTTAATGTATGGTAGTCGTCGATTCATCGAATGCTACTCACCGCAAGCGCGTCACAGAGTGAAAAAAAGTTTATGGCAATTGACAACTCGACATAACGGAGGCAATGAGTTTTGTATTTTTTCAATCATGCATCTTTATCGCTGTTGAAACCAAGAAACATGGATAAATAGACAATGTATGGTAGTCGTCGATTCATCGAATGCTACTCACCGCAGGCGTGTCACAGAGTGAAATAAAATTCATGGCAACTGGTAACTCAACATAACGGAGGCAATAAGTTTTGTAACTTTTCATTCGTGCATCATAATCGCTGTTGAAACCAAGAAACATGGTTAAATAGGCACTTAATGTGTGGTAGTCGTCGATTCATCGAATGCTACTCACCGCAGGCGTGTCACAGAGTGAAATAAAGTTCATGGCAACTGACAACTCGACATAACGGAGGCAATGAGTTTTGTAACTTTTCATTCGTGCATCATAATCGCTGTTGAAACCAAGAAACATGGATAAATAGACACTTAATGTATGGTAGTCTTCGATTCAACGAATGCTACTCACCGCAGGCGTGTCACAGAGTGAAATAAAAATCATGGCAACTGAAAACTGAACATAACGGAGACAATGAACTTTGTAACTTTTCATTCGTGCATCATAATCGCTGTTGAAACCAAGAAACATGGATAAATAGACACTTAATGTATGGTAGTCGTCGATTCATCGAATGCTACTCACCGCAAGTGCGTCACAGAGTAAAATAAAGTTTATGGCAATTGACAACTCGACATAACGGAGGCAATGAGTTTTGTATTTTTTCAATCATGCATCATAATCGCTGTTGAAACCAAGAAACATGGTTAAATAGGCACTTAATGTATGGTAGTCGTCGATTCATCGAATGCTACTCACCGCAGGCGTGTCACAGAGTGAAATAATACTCATGGAAACTGAAAACTGGACATAACGAAGGCAATGAGTTTTGTAACTTTTCAATCGTGCATCATAATAGCTGTTGAAACCAAGAAACATGGATAAATAGACAATGTATGGTAGTCGTCGATTCATCGAATGCTACTCACCGCAGGCGTGTCACAGAGTGAAATAAAATTCATGGCAACTGGCAACTCAACATAACCGAGGCAATGAGTTTTGTAACTTTTCATTCGTGCATCATAATCGCTGTTGAAACCAAGAAACATGGTTAAATAGACACTTAATGTATGGTAGTCGTCGATTCATCGAATGCTACTCACCGCAGGCGCGTCACAGAGTGAAATAAAGTTTATGGCAACTGGAAACTAGACATAACGGAGACAATGAATTTTGTAACTTTTCATCCGTGCATCATAATCGCTGTTGAAACCAAGAAACATGGATAAATAGACAATGTATGGTAGTCATCGATTCATCGAATGCTACTCACCGCAGGCGTGTCACAGAGTGAAATAAAAATCATGGCAACTGAAAACTGTTCATAACGGAGACAATGAATTTTGTAACTTTTCATTCGTGCATCATAATCGCTGTTAAAACCAAGAAACATGGATAAATAGATTCTTAATGTATGGTAGTCGTCGATTCATCGAATGCTACTCACCGCAAGTGCGTCACAGAGTGAAATAAAGTTTATGGCAATTGACAACTCGACATAACGGAGGCAATGAGTTTTGTAACTTTTCATTCGTGCATCATAATCGCTGTTGAAACCAAGAAACATGGTTAAATAGACACTTAATGTATGGTAGTCGTCGATTCATCGAATGCTACTCACCGCAGGCGCGTCACAGAGTGAAATAAAGTTTATGGCAACTGGAAACTAGACTTAACGGAGACAATGAACTTTGTAACTTTTTATCCGTGCATCATAATCGCTGTTGAAACCAAGAAACATGGATAAATAGACACTTAATGTATGGTAGTCATCGATTCATCGAATGCTACTCACCGCAGGCGTGTCACAGAGTGAAATAAAAAGCATGGCAACTGAAAACTGGACATAACGGAGACAATGAATTTTGTAACTTTTCATTCGTGCATCATAATCGCTGTTCAAACCAAGAAACCTGGATAAATAGACACTTAATGTATGGTAGTCGTCGATTCATCGAATGCTACTTACCGCAAGCGCGTCACAGAGTGAAATAAAGTTTATGGCAATTGACAACTCGACATAACAGAGGCAATGAGTTTTGTATTTTTTCAATCGTGCATCATAATCGCTGTTGAAACCAAGAAACATGGTTAAATAGGCACTTAATGTATGGTAGTCGTCGATTCATCGAATGCTACTCACCGCAGGCGTGTCACAGAGTGAAATAATATTCATGGAAACTGACAACTCGACATAACAGAGGCAATGAGTTTTGTATTTTTTCAATCGTGCATCATAACCGCTGTTGAAACCAAGAAACATGGATAAATAAACACTTAATGTATAGTAGTCGTCGATTCATCGAATGCTACTCACCGCAGGCGTGTCACAGAGTGAAATAAAAATCATGGCAACTGAAAACTGGTCATAACGGAGACAATGAATTTTGTAACTTTTCATTCGTGCATCATAATCGCTGTTGAAACCAAGAAACATGGATAAATAGACACTTAATGTATGGTAGTCGTCGATTCATCGAATGCTACTCACCGCAAGTGCGTCACAGAGTGAAATAAAGTTTATGGCAATTGACAACTCGACATAACGGAGGCAATGAGTTTTGTATTTTTTCAATCATGCATCATAATAGCTGTTGAAACCAAGAAACATGGATAAATAGACAATGTATGGTAGTCGTCGATTCATCGAATGCTACTCACCGCAGGCGTGTCACAGAGTGAAATAAAATTCATGGCAACTGGCAACTCAACATAACCGAGGCAATGAGTTTTGTAACTTTTCATTCGTGCATCATAATCGCTGTTGAAACCAAGAAACATGGTTAAATAGACACTTAATGTATGGTAGTCGTCGATTCATCGAATGCTACTCACCGCAGGCGCGTCACAGAGTGAAATAAAGTTTTTTGGCAACTGGAAACTAGACATAACGGAGACAATGAATTTTGTAACTTTTCATCCGTGCATCATAATCGCTGTTGAAACCAAGAAACATGGATAAATAGACAATGTATGGTAGTCATCGATTCATCGAATGCTACTCACCGCAGGCGTGTCACAGAGTGAAATAAAAATCATGGCAACTGAAAACTGGACATAACGGAGACAATGAATTTTGTAACTTTTCATTCGTGCATCATAATCGCTGTTGAAACCAAGAAACATGGATAAATAGACACTTAATGTATGGTAGTCGTCGATTCATCGAATGCTACTCACCGCAGGAGCGTCACAGAGTGAAATGAAGTTCATGGCAACTGAAAACTGGACATAACGAAGGCAATGAGTTTTGTAACTTTTCAATCGTGCATCATAATCGCTGTTGAAACCAAGAAACATGAATAAATAGACACTTAATGTATGGTAGTCGTCGATTTATCGAATGCTACTTACCACAGGCGCGTCACAGAGTGAAATAAAGTTCATGGCAACTGCCAACTCGACATAACGGAGGCAATGAGTTTTGTAACTTTTCATTCGTGCATCATAAACGCTGTTGAAACCAAGAAACATGGTTAAATAGACACTTAATGTATGGTAGTCGTCGATTCATCGAATGCTACTCACCGCAGGCGTGTCACAGAGTGAAATAAACTTCATGGCAACTGCCAACTCGACATAACGGAGGCATTGAGTTTTGTAACTTTTCATTCGTGCATCATAAACGCTGTTGAAACCAAGAAACATGGTTAAATAGACAATTAATGTATGGTAGTCGTCGATTCATCGAATGCTACTCACCGCAGGCGCGTCACAGAGTGAAATAAAGATCATGGCAACTGAAAACTGGACATAACGAAGGCAATGAGTTTTGTAACTTTTCAATCGTGCATCATAATCGCTGTTGAAACCAAGAAACATGAATAAATAGACACTTAATGTATGGTAGTCGTCGATTCATCGAATGCTACTCACCGCAGGCGCGTCACAGAGGGTAAGAAAGTTTATGGCAACTGACAACTCGACATAACGGAGGCAATGAGTTTCGTATTTTTTCATTCGTGCATCATAATCGCTGTTGAAACCAAGAAACATGGATAAATAGACACTTAATGTATGGTAGTCTTCGATTCAACGAATGCTACTCACCGCAGGCGTGTCACAGAGTGAAATAAAAATCATGGCAACTGAAAACTGAACATAACGGAGACAATGAATTTTGTAACTTTTCTTTCGTGCATCATAATCGCTGTTGAAACCAAGAAACATGGATAAATAGACACTTAATGTATGGTAGTCGTCGATTCATCGAATGCTACTCACCGCAAGTGCGTCACAGAGTGAAATAAAGTTTATGGCAATTGACAACTCGACATAACGGAGGCAATGAGTTTTGTAACTTTCCATTCGTGCATCATAATCGCTGTTGAAACCAAGAAACATGGTTAAATAGACACTTAATGTATGGTAGTCGTCGATTCATCGAATGCTACTCACCGCAGGCGCGTCACAGAGTGAAATAAAGTATATGGCAACTGGAAACTAGACATAACGGAGACAATGAACTTTGTAACTTTTTATCCGTGCATCATAATCGCTGTTGAAACCAAGAAACATGGATAAATAGACACTTAATGTATGGTAGTCATCGATTCATCGAATGCTACTCACCGCAGGCGTGTCACAGAGTGAAATAAAAAGCATGGCAACTGAAAACTGGACATAACGGAGACAATGAATTTTGTAACTTTTCATTCGTGCATCATAATCGCTGTTGAAACCAAGAAACATGGATAAATAGACACTTAAGGTATGGTAGTCGTCGATTCATCGAATGCTACTCACCGCAGGCGCGTCACAGAGTGAAATGAAGTTCATGGCAACTGAAAACTGGGCATAACGAAGGCAATGAGTTTTGTAACTTTTCAATCGTGCATCATAATCGCTGTTGAAACCAAGAAACATGGATAAATAGACACTTAATGTATGGTAGTCGTCGATTCATCGAATGCTATTCACCGCAGGCGCGTCACAATTAAAAAGCGGAAAAACACATTGCGTGCAGAATTTCAAGAAGCTTTTGACCATCATTTAAATTTTTGTCAAAACTTCACGTGTCACGAATGACATTCGAAATAAAACTGATGCTCGAAACACCTGTAAGCAAGTGACTAATTAACAGTTCGCTACTTTACATAAGTTAAAAACGTACAATTAAAAAGTGGAAAAACTCATTGCCTGCAGAATTTCAAGAAGCTTTTGACCATCAATTTAACTTTTGTTAAAATTTCACGTGTCACGAATGACATTCGAAATAAAACTGATGCTCGAAACACCTGTAAGCAAGTGACTAATTACCAGTTCGCTACTTTATATAAGTTACAAACGTAGAATTAAAAAGTGTAGACTTGTAACGTACAATTTAAAGTAGTTTTTCGAAGATTGTTTTAATTTTTGTATGAACTTCGCGTATCAGGTTTGAACTTTGATGACTGACTGACTGACTGACTGACTGAGACTGACTGACTGACTGACTGACTGACTGATTGACTGACTGACTGACTGACTGACTGACTGACTGACTGACTGACTGACTGACTGACTGTGACTGACTGTGACTGACTGACTGACTGACTGACTGACTGACTGACTGACTGACTGACTGACTGACTGACTGACTGACTGACTGACTGACTGACTGACTGACTGACTGACTGACTGACTGACTGACTGACTGACTGACTGACTGACTGACTGACTGACTGACTGACTGACTGACTGACTGACTGACTGACTGACTGACTGACTGACTGACTGACTGACTGACTGACTGACTGACTGACTGACTGACTGACTGACTGACTGACTGACTGACTGACTGACTGACTGACTGACTGACTGACTGACTGACTGACTGACTGACTGACTGACTGACTGACTGACTGACTGACTGACTGACTGACTGACTGACTGACTGACTGACTGACTGACTGACTGACTGACTGAATGACACTGACTGACTGACTGACTGACTGACTGACTGACTGACTGACTGACTGACTGACTGACTGACTGACTGACTGACTGACTGACTGAATGACACTGACTGACTGACTGACACTGACTGACTGACTGACTGACTGACTGAATGACACTGACTGACTGACTGACTGACACTGACTGACTGACACTGACTGACTGACTGTTTGACTGATTGACTGACTGACTGACTGACTGACTGACTGACTGACTGACTGATTGACTGACTGACTGACTGACTGACTGACTGACTGACTGACTGACTGACTGACTGACTGACTGACTGACTGACTGACTGACTGACTGACTGACTGACTGACTGACTGACTGACTGACTGACTGACTGACTGACTGACTGACTGACTGACTGACTGACTGACTGACTGACTGACTGACTGACTGACTGACTGACTGACTGACTGACTGACTGACTGACTGACTGACTGACTGACTGACTGACTGTTCTGTTAGATTTTCATTGCCCATTCTATACTACTAAATACTTCCTATAAAGAGAATGCCTAAACAGAATAAGTATAGTTTCACTCCTATCAAACTCGCGGCCTGATGGCCGAACGGTTAACACACCTTGACGTTATCCACATGACGCACTGAAACGTGAGTTCGAAACTCGACTTGTTTTACTAACACAACAAAGCAGAACTAATTTTGCATAATATTTTTAAGTATTACTCCTATTTTGAAATTTGTTTTCCTAATTTAATTCATATTTCCGCTGTTACATCATATGTTGTTTATTAAAATCAGTAATTCCTTAGGGTTGGTTCGGTCTGCAGTTGAGCACAACACTGACGTACGGGCGTAAAGGGCGGATCTAAAGGGATGGGATTTTTCTAAAGAAAGGGGAATTAGCAGAATTTATGCCGTTTCACCTACACCTTAAGGAACAAACTGTACTTTTTGAGTTCCCCAAAGAGGGGGAATTCCACCACCGCTTCCCGTCCGCTAGTCGTGAACTATTTCTGTGTTTTCTGCTGAATGCCATGTGAAATTTATTTTATGTATGTTTCACCAGAGAAAAGATTTGCTGACACGTAAGATTTTTAGTTTTTTTTTGACGCCCAAAAGTTGAACGTTTTACTTGTCAATTAAAGTTGAACCCACTATTGTTGGTAGTCTTTGTACTCACATACATGGAAACAATTCTCTTTATAAGTTAGCAAGATAACAATTCGTTTTAATTTTACTCATTCTCTTTATGAGTTCGCAAGATAACAATTCGTTTTAATTTTTATCTTCTAAAGTGTTGTAAGGTATTATTATGTTGAATTTTTTTGTTACAATTCTTTTTATGAACTGATTTTTCATTGCCTAGGGGTGGGTGATTCAGTGCATTTCAGGGGAAGATTCGAGATTTGTGCAAGCCCGTACCCATATACACTGGGTACTCGATTAGGCTTGGTGGTTGGCGAGACATAATATTATAAAAAGAACAACAATATATGATAATGACATAAAAAAATTAACCGAAAGGAATAAAAATACGTTAGTATATAATAATGAGTTGTAATACTTACGTTAGAATATAATAATAAGTTGTAATACAATGTTGCATGCCGGCAGACACAAAAAGAACAAAGCATACATAGAATAGAGAAAATTCAACGAAGTAAAAAACATTAATAGCTTGGTCAGAGTGTCTTAATGTCAAACATTAATCTTGTGGACAGATTACCGACATACGCAAAGAATAAGGCGCAGTTGTCCTCGTATGTTGTCAAGTGTTATGGGAAAACGGTTTTTTATTTCTAGAAATTTTGAAAGCGCGCGAAAAGCAAATTTGAATTTTAAATGTGCGCCAAAAAGTTTTTGGCTAACAAGAAACCCTGGATAGGCTATACACAACCAGTGATCGATAGCAAACGAAGTTTCTCATATGCCCGCGAAGCGAAACCGCATTATTTTCACTCAAATATGAGTCTAAATTTGAAATTGCGCCATTTTTTGTACAAAGTTTTCCTGCATGAAAATAAAAGGTGGCCCGAAAATATCGCCCCGCTGTTTGACCATGAATTGAAATTCCATGCTAGGTACACACGTATCTATGTATCTACATCTCCCATTGCGCCAGGTCAAAGAATATATACCAAAGGTTGCACTCTTAACTGTATAAGTTCAGTATTGACTATTGCAGTGAAAATATCGGACGACACCGTGGTGTATTGGTCTAGCGCGCTGTCTTAGTGAACTGATGGTCACGGGTTTGACTCGTGGATGTGGTAAGCAATAGTCGCTCTGGTGTCAATGTATGCTTTTTTAGCAAGAAAAATTTCAAACATCTAAGGGGGTAAAAAACCTTTTCGTCCCGGAGCAACCCATCCGTTAACGGCAGTAAGGAACATCACACAAATTTTAAAAACAATAACAAAGTATTATAATACCTAAAATAGACATTAAAATACATATGTATATCAATAAACAGAACACAATGTGTTAAAAACATGGAAGTACAAACATATGTCTTATATAGAAAAAATCTTGCGAAAATCTTTCAGCAGCAGGAAAGTATGAACAAGTAAAATACATTGCATGTATGAACATATATGTAAGTAAAAATGAATTCTAGTTACACCATTTATGACGCTATCAATCAGATTTTAACCATGTAATTAAAAAAAATATGCGACATAACAAACAATAAATGTGATTTTGTATGTAATTATGATAAGTATAAACAAGTATCAAATGATCGGGATAATAAATTCGAAAGCATTAAATTTCATTTAGTTTTCTGTATTTTTGTATGTTATGTACTATACATTTATGTGTAGGTACTGCCCACTGGCGGAGGAGCCAATCTTCCAAAGGATGGGGAAATTCTTCAAAAAGGGGGAATTAGCTGGTAAGAGACCATTTTACCAACACCTTGAGGAACAAATTCTACTTTTTGGAACTGCTAAAGGGGGGGGGGAGGAATTCCACTTTTCTGTTTTCCCTCGTCCGCTAGTGGGTACCGCCAGTGACCGAGTTCGAGGGCTGCCGCTAACTGGAAGTGGCACAAGAAGGCGATGACGATTGAAATCCGATGCACTCGCCTTGATCTGCAAAAAACAATAGAACAAAGTTAGCTTAAGCAATTCATGCGAAAAATACTTCATGATACGATGATGAATTAAATTTACAAAAATACTTGTAAACTGAATTGCCTTCTTATGCTTCTTGATTGATCATATTATCTTGTAATGGAAATTTGTTTCTATGGACCCGCTATAGCCTAACCACGGTTTCTTGTTAGTCCAAAACTTTCTGGTGCGCTTTCGAATTTTCGAGAAAGAAATTTTCATCTTTTTATTATTGGATTTAGACATCTTACAAAAACTAATCTTTATTCACCGCTAACGTGGTGCGAAACCGACCCAAAAAATTAATTTTTGGTAACAATAAATGATCAAGCTAAACGAACATACATAACAAATATTTGAACACGCGCTAAAACCCAATTGGAATTTGAGAACTCGAACTGATCGCCATAGACTTTCTGCGTAACAAGAAACTCTGGATAGATTGTAATTTATGTTTCTAAGGGTGCTTTCAGAGTAAAAGGAAAGTAAAAAGGAAAGTAAAATCTGTTAACCTATTGACTGGAACGTCAATTTTCTTCCCGAAAATTTCTTTCCGGTCAATACGTAGGTTTACAGATTTTACTTTCCGTTTTACTTTCCTTTTTACTATCCTTTTTACTCTGAAAGCACCCTAAGGACCCACCAAAATGTTTCCACTCAGTTCGTGGTTATGTTTAGCTGCTTACCGTCAAACCACACGGCACTGCCAAAGCCTATACCAAGTATAAGCCTAAACCAAAGCATAAGCCTAATTCTAAATCATTACGAAACCTAAAGCCTAAGTCTAAGCCTACATCAAAGCCTAAGCCTAAGTCTAAGCCTAAACCAAAGCCTAAGTCTAAGCCTAAACCGAAGCCTAAGTCTAAGCCTAAACCAAAGCCTAAGTCTAAGCCTAAACCAAAGCCTAAGTCTAAGCCTAAACCGAAGACTAAACATTATCGTTATTTCTGCGAATCGAAACCATAGTGTACGGCAACGGCACCGGCCCGCCTAAGTCTAAACCAAGCCTAAGCATTACCGTCATGTCTGTGAACCAAATTCGCAAGTCTAAGTCCAAACCTAAACCTAAGCCGAAGCGTATGCCTAAGCCTGAGCCGTATCCTCATGTCTGTAAACAGATACCCTACACCACTGACCATTCGTATCAGCCGATATTTAGACAATATGTAGTGATCACCTGCTCCGCCAGTTGCTGAACCTGAAAATTGAGTCTGTGTTACGGACTGACTATCACACTGACTGACTGACTGACTGACTGACTGACTGACTGACTGACTGACTGACTGACTGACTGACTGACTGACTGACTGACTGACTGACTGACTGACTGACTGACTGACTGACTGACTGACTGACTGACTGACTGACTGACTGACTGACTGACTGACTGACTGACTGACTGACTGACTGACTGACTGACTGACTGACTGACTGACTGACTGACTGACTGACTGACTGACTGACTGACTGACTGACTGACTGACTGACTGACTGACTGACTGACAGAGCATATTTACAAGAGTACACATGACTAAGGTTATCGATGACGATGATCATGATTAAATAAAAGCTGCTATATTTATGAAGAAACTAAAGACAATTTTATTATATCGGACATTTATTGAAAATAATAAAAAATTATAATATTATAATTTAAACGGATCTGAATTTTTTTGATTTTACAACTGCACGGACTCGTTGTTGGTATGGGTTACGGTAGCGATGTACGGTACCGAAAACCTGTGTCATTTTCGGAATTCACTTTTTGTGCGGATCAAAAATATCGCTATTTGGAAAAGGTTTATCATAGGCGGATATAGCTAAGATTTTCTTGAGAAAACAATTGAATCTACAGCATATAAATACATACATTCGATAAAAATAAATAAAAATGCATAAGTAATCAGACTAACCAATCATCAAGTGTGCAGTGTTCGAAGCACTAGAAAACGAGCTAAACCTCTAAAGGGAGGGGAATTTCGTCAAAAAGAGAGAATTTGCAGTTGTCAGTTCATTTAACCTAACCCTTAGGAAACAAACTATACTTTTTGAAAACGTCAAAGAGGGGGGAATTCCACTTTTCCCACCTCTTCTAGTGCGCTAGTGGTTCGACGTTGCCAGCCAGGTGCCGTGAAGACTCGACCGACTTGGGGACCCAGCCAAGACTTCGGGTCTGAAATACTTTTTCAAACACAAATGCAAAGTGAATCGATGATATCATGAATATGTACCGAAAGATGGCACTCTATTCACACCTCTGCGTATCGATTCACAGTCCGGGCGGTTGGAATGTGAATCGTCGCACTGGCCGGACGAGCCAATCCTCCAAAGGGAGGGGAATTTTGTCAAAGAGGGGGAATAGACGGAACTAAGCCCTTTTACCTACACCTTAAGGAACAAAATATACTTTTCGAAAGAGCCACAGAGGGGGGAATTCCACTTTCCCTCCCCTTCTCGTCCGCTAGTGAATCGTCGGACTCTGAATCGATACACACATGTGGCACAGGTGTGCTGTACTCGTCAGGTTCAGTATTGAAGTTTGCAGTGACAGTAGCAGACGGCAGCGTGGTATATTGGTCTAGCGCGCTGTCTTAGTCAACCGAAGGTCGCTGGTTCAATTCGAGAATGAATAAGCAATAAAAGCTGTTTTTTTTTTAATATTTAGCAAAAAACCTTTTCAAAATTTGATCGGTAAAAAACGTTTCCTCCCGTAGCATCCCAAGCGTTAACGACATTAAGCAATATCATACAAAATTAAACAATATAAAATATCAATATCATACAAAATTAAACACTATAACAAAGTAATATAATACCTTAAATGGGTAATATAATACCTAAAATGGACATTAAAGCATGTAAATCAATAAACAGAGCAAAATTGTGTTAAAACATGGTGGTTGTTGTATATCTTTTTAATAAAAATTCTTCAAACAATATTTTAGCAGCAAAAAAATCTGAACAAGTGAAAATACATTGCAACCATGACAGTACATACATAAGTAAAACTATAGTCTACATAGTTATACCATTTATGATGCTGTCAACCAGATTTCAACCGTGTAATTTAAGAGATACAGTGAAGTAAGCTACATAACAAACAATGTATGTGCTTCTCTATGTAATTGTGGAAAGTATAAATAAGTGTGAATAATCGGGATATTAAATTCAAGGCGAGGATAAATCAAGAACAATGCAAGGTCACACGCGGTAACAATAAACCAGCCATACACCTTAAAGAACAAATTCAACTTCTTCGAATTGCCAAAGAGGGGGGAAATTCCACCTTTTCTTTCTTCGCTCGTCCGCTAGTGGGTACCGCCAGTCACTGGCGGACGGGCTAAATCCCCAAAGGGAGGGGTATTTCGTCAAAGAGGAGGGAATCGGCAGATTTAGGCCGTTTTACCTACACCTTAGGAAACAAATTCTACGTCTTGGAACTGCCAAAGAGAGGGGAATTCCACTTTTCCCACCCCTTCTAGTCCGCTAGTGCCGCCAGTGACCGAGTCCGAGGGCTGCCGCCGGCTGGAAGTGTCACAACCACAAGACGACGACAATCGGAATCCGATGCACTCGCCTTGACCTGCAGAAAAATAAACTTAATTCATTTCCAAAATTAAGCTGAAAGTTAGCCTGAGCAATTCACGCCAGAAAGCCATGATATAAACGAGTTTAAAAGTTTGAACAAAAATATCCAGAAAGTTATTCAGTATTTTTACCTATGTACATGTATGTACTGTACTGTATGTTTCTAAGAACATACCAAGTTGTGTCCATCACACAGCTTTCGGTTATGTGGCTGCACTATCGTCATTTCAGTGAACCAAATTCTAAGTGTCACACTAAACCTAAGCCTTAGCCGAAGCCTAAGTCTAATCCTAAGCATTATCGTCATATATGTGGACCAATTCGTGAGTCTAAGACTAAACCCAAGCCTAAACTAAGCCTGAGCATTATCGTCATGTCTGTGAACTAATTCGTAAGCCTAAGTCTGAACCTAAACCTAAGCCTAAGCCTAAGTCTAAGCCTAAACCTAAGCCTTAGCATTATCGTCATGCCCGTCAACCAATTCGTAAGCCTGAGTGTGCACCTAGCCTAAGCCTGAACCTACATACATACATACACAAGTACACAAGCCAAAGCCTAAATCTAAGTTTAAACCTAAACCTAGCCAAAGCTAGAGCCTAAGCCTTTTAGTCTATGAACCGACACCCACTGACCGTTCGTAGGTTATGCAGTACGGTAAAGTTCGCCAGTATTTCATCAGCCAGTTGATTACCGCTCAAACATTCGATTTTTTGGAAAAAACGCCTAAAAAAATTTAATCTGCGGTTTATTTTCATGCTGAAAATAATCAAGAAAAATATAGTCAATTATGTTCATAAACGCGAGCTAGAGAAATCTTCAAATAATTATTCATAAACATACCCGAATTTTTCTTGATTTTTCAACTGCATGGACTGGTTGAAGTTGATATGAAGTACGGTAGCGTTTTACGGTACCGAAAACCTGTGGTGACCATAAAAAGTCGATCTTCACCGTTTATATGTAAGATACACTTTTCCAAGAAGTTGCTTAGCAATTCTGTACAGACACATAGATAAATGAAATTTTAATTGAGCTGTAGTTTTCGTCTTGCTTTACATTTCAGGGAACATTTTACTAAACAAAAGTTCACTTTTTGTGCGGATGGTAGTTACAAATTTCATCGCAAATTGGGAAAAGTTCAACATACGCGACTATAGGTTTGATTTTTTGAAACAACAAAATAAATTTCGCGATTTTTTTTATAAAAATGAAAAAATAAATTAATCGTCAGACTAACTAATCATCAAGTTTTTAGTGTTTGACGTTGCCAGCCAGGTGCCGTGAAGACTCGGCCGATTTGAGACACAGCCAAGATTGGTGAGTCGAGTTCCGGGTCTGAAATACTTTTTTCAACACAAATTCAAAGTGAATCGATGATAAGTATCATGAATACACTAGCGGACGTGAATGGGTGAGAAAAGTGGAAATCCCCCTTCTTTGGCGTTTTCGAAAAAGTAAAGTTTGTTCCTAAGGTGTAGGTAAAACGACATGAAAACTGCCGATTCCCCTTTCTTTCACGATCCCCCCCCCCTTTAGAGGTTTAGCTCATCCGCCTGTGAAAATAACGTGTAAGTTATGGTAGAAAACAAGACAGTAATTATTAAATTTCATCCAAAACAGAAAAATCCTAAATTCTGAACAAACTTGCATGAAACACTGAAAAAAACGTTTTTGAGGCAAAAAACATGACTTTTCCGTCGAACGGTCCGGATGAAATCAACAACGGCCAAGCATGTATTTTCTTCTCATATTGTCAGGAAAATCGAATTATAACTTGTATTTTATTCAATTCACACACGACTGTTGGTTATTCATACTTGTGTTCATGTTTATACATGCTTGCTTGTATTCAACGATGGAAGAAATGCGAAAAGATGACAATAAATTTTTTTATAAATATTTCTTTTTTCTTACAGTGAATAATTTTTTTTATAAATAACTCTTTTTTCTTACAGTGAATGAGAGCCCGCGAATATGTTGAGTCCAAACGCTGGTGCACGTGCTCGATCATTGACGACTCGGTGGTGATCTTTCTTGAAATGCACACGACACTTGAAAACACGCCCTTTGCACGCTGAAATCAGAAGATAACAATAAAGCTTCTGACTTTATAAATTTCATTTTTGTGTTTGTATTATATACAGAAACCCAAAGTCACCTTATTTTGTTCGCGAAGTGGTGGCATGAACTTTTCCATAATGTCTCACATGTGTGCAGGGCAGTACGCAGGATTCAAAATTCAAAAACAGCACAAAATTCAGAAAAATTTAGTTTCTTGAACTATTCATAACTTTTTTTCTATAATTCACTCATGATCATTTGAAAAACTGTCCATGGCAGTTTGAATGATTGAGTATGTAAGTGAATGAGTGAGTGAGTGAGTGAGTGAGTGAGTGAGTGAGTGACTATACCAGTCATTAATCATGATGCCAATTAGGTTATTGTGTTTATAACAGCCAATAATTATCACAATCTATGACTTTGTTTGGGACCCCTGAATTATACAACCCCCATCAAAGACGGTCATGCGGTTCGTTTTAGCGGTCAGAAACCAAAAAACTATTTACAATTGTTCTATCGAGCTGTGTTGTAATTTGAGCAACACAAATGTTTCAAAAAATTCAGTGCACCGGCGGAAGAGCTTAATTTTTCTTCGTT
>CAXIWR010000230.1:0-14317 GCA_964036265.1 Daptonema setosum | reverse complement strand
CGTCCAGATGCTCGTACGTCCAGATGCACGTACGTCCAGATGCACGTACGTCCAGATGCACGTACGTCCAGATGCACGTACGTCCAGAAGCACGTACGTCCAGATGCACGTACGTCCAGATGCACGTACGTCCAGATGCACGTACGTCCAGATGCACGTACGTCCAGATGCATGTTCGTCCAGATGCACGTACGTCCAGATACTCACACGTCCAGATGCACGTACGTCCAGATGCACGTACGTCCAGATGCACGTACGTCCAGATGCACGTACGTCCAGATGCACGTACGTCCAGATACTCACACGTCCAGATGCACGTACGTCCAGATACTCACACGTCCAGATGCTCGTACGTCCAGATGCATGTTCGTCCAGATGCACGTACGTCCAGATACTCACACGTCCAGATGCACGTACGTCCAGATGTTCGTAAGTCCAGATGCACGTACGTCCAGATGCACGTACGTCCAGATGCACGTACGTCCAGATACACGTACGTCCAGAAGCACGTACGTCCAGATGCACGTACGTCCAGATGCACGTACGTCCAGATGCTCGTACGTCCAGATGCACGTACCTCCAGATGCTCGTACGTCCAGATGCACGTACGTCCAGATGCACGTACGTCCAGATGCACGTACGTCCAGATGCACGTACGTCCAGAAGCACGTACGTCCAGATGCACGTACGTCCAGATGCACGTACGTCCAGATGCACGTACGTCCAGATGCACGTACGTCCAGATGCACGTACGTCCAGATGCACGTACGTCCAGATGCTCGTACGTCCAGATGCTCGTACGTCCAGATGTACGTACGTCCAGATGCACGTACGTCCAGATGCACGTACGTCCAGATACTCACACGTCCAGATGCACGTACGTCCAGATGCACGTACGTCCAGATGCTCGTACGTCCAGATGCATGTTCGTCCAGATGCACGTACGTCCAGATACTCACACGTCCAGATGCACGTACGTCCAGATGCACGTACGTCCAGATACTCACACGTCCAGATGCACGTACGTCCAGATGCACGTACGTCCAGATGCACGTACGTCCAGATGCTCGTACGTCCAGATGCACGTACGTCCAGATGCACGTACGTCCAGATACTCACACGTCCAGATACACGTACGTCCAGAAGCACGTACGTCCAGATGCACGTACGTCCACATGCACGTACGTCCAGATGCACGTACGTCCAGATACACGTACGTCCAGAAGCACGTACGTCCAGATGCACGTACGTCCAGATGCACGTACGTCCAGATGCACGTACGTCCAGATGCACGTACGTCCAGATGCTCGTACGTCCAGATGCACGTACGTCCAGATGCTCGTACGTCCAGATGCACGTACGTCCAGATGCACGTACGTCCAGATGCTCGTACGTCCAGATGCTCGTACGTCCAGATGCACGTACGTCCAGATGCTCGTACGTCCAGATGCACGTACGTCCAGATGCTCGTACGTCCAGATGCACGTACGTCTAGATGCACGTACGTCCAGATGCACGTACGTCCAGATGCACGTACGTCCAGAAGCACGTACGTCCAGATGCACGTACGTCCAGATGCACGTACGTCCAGATGCACGTACGTCCAGAAGCACGTACGTCCAGATGCACGTACGTCCAGATGCACGTACGTCCAGATGCACGTACGTCCAGATGCACGTACGTCCAGATGCACGTACGTCCAGATGCTCGTACGTCCAGATGCTCGTTTGTCCAGATGCACGTACGTCCAGATGCACGTACGTCCAGATGCACGTACGTCCAGATGCACGTACGTCCAGATGCACGTACGTCCAGATGCACGTACGTCCAGATGCACGTACGTCCAGATGCACGTACGTCCAGATACTCACACGTCCAGATGCACGTACGTCCAGATACTCACACGTCCAGATGCTCGTACGTCCAGATGCATGTTCGTCCAGATGCACGTACGTCCATATACTCACACGTCCAGATGCACGTACGTCCAGATGTTCGTAAGTCCAGATGCACGTACGTCCAGATGCACGTACGTCCAGATGCACGTACTTCCAGATGCATGTACGTCCAGATGCACGTACTTCCAGATGCACGTACGTCCAGATGCACGTACGTCCAGATGCACGTACGTCCAGATGCACGTACTTCCAGATGCACGTACGTCCAGATGCACGTACGTCCAGATGCACGTACGTCCAGATGCACGTACGTCCAGATGCTCGTACGTCCAGATGCACGTACGTCCAGATGCACGTACGTCCAGATACTCACACGTCCAGATGCACGTACGTCCAGATGTTCGTAAGTCCAGATGCACGTACGTCCAGATGCACGTACGTCCAGATGCACGTACGTCCAGATACACGTACGTCCAGAAGCACGTACGTCCAGATGCACGTACGTCCAGATGCACGTACGTCCAGATGCACGTACGTCCAGATGCACGTACGTCCAGATGCTCGTACGTCCAGATGCACGTACGTCCAGATGCTCGTACGTCCAGATGCACGTACGTCCAGATGCACGTACGTCCAGATGCACGTACGTCCAGATGCACGTACGTCCAGAAGCACGTACGTCCAGATGCACGTACGTCCAGATGCACGTACGTCCAGATGCACGTACGTCCAGATGCACGTACGTCCAGATGCTCGTACGTCCAGATGCACGTACGTCCAGATGCACGTACGTCCAGATGCACGTACGTCCAGAAGCACGTACGTTCAGATGCACGTACGTCCAGATGCACGTACGTCCAGATGCACGTACGTCCAGATGCACGTACGTCCAGATGCACGTACGTCCAGATACTCACACGTCCAGATGCACGTACGTCCAGATGCACGTACGTCCAGATACTCACACGTCCAGATGCACGTACGTCCAGATACTCACACGTCCAGATGCACGTACGTCCAGATGCACGTACGTCCAGATGTTCGTACGTCCAGATGCACGTACGTCCAGATGCACGTACGTCCAGATGCACGTACGTCCAGATGCACGTACGTCCAGATGCACGTACGTCCAGATGCACGTACGTCCAGATACTCACACGTCCAGAAGCACGTACGTCCAGATGCACGTACGTCCAGATGCACGTACGTCCAGATGCACGTACGTCCAGATGCACGTACGTCCAGATGCTCGTACGTCCAGATGCACGTACGTCCAGATGCTCGTACGTCCAGATGCACGTACGTCCAGATGCACGTACGTCCAGATGCACGTACGTCCAGATGCACGTACGTCCAGAAGCACGTACGTCCAGATGCACGTACGTCCAGATGCACGTACGTCCAGATGCACGTACGTCCAGATGCACGTACGTCCAGATGCACGTACGTCCAGATGCACGTACGTCCAGATGCTCGTTTGTCCAGATGCACGTACGTCCAGAAGCACGTACGTCCAGATGCACGTACGTCCAGATGCACGTACGTCCAGATGCACGTACGTCCAGATGCACGTACGTCCAGATGCACGTACGTCCAGATACTCACACGTCCAGATGCACGTACGTCCAGATACTCACACGTCCAGATGCTCGTACGTCCAGATGTTCGTAAGTCCAGATGCACGTACGTCCAGATGCACGTACGTCCAGATGCACGTACTTCCAGATGCATGTACGTCCAGATGCACGTACTTCCAGATGCACGTACGTCCAGATGCACGTACGTCCAGATACTCACACGTCCAGATGCACGTACGTCCAGATGCACGTACGTCCAGATGCACGTACGTCCAGATGCACGTACGTCCAGATACTCACACGTCCAGATGCACGTACGTCCAGATGCACGTACGTCCAGATGCACGTACGTCCAGATACTCACACGTCCAGATGCACGTACGTCCAGATGCTCGTACGTCCAGATGCACGTACGTCCAGATGCACGTACGTCCAGATGCACGTACGTCCAGATGCACGTACGTCCAGATGCACGTACGTCCAGATGCACGTACGTCCAGATGCACGTACGTCCAGATGCACGTACTTCCAGATGCATGTACGTCCAGATGCACGTACGTCCAGATGCACGTACGTCCAGATACTCACACGTCCAGATGCACGTACGTCCAGATGCACGTACGTCCAGATGCACGTACGTCCAGATACTCACACGTCCAGATGCACGTACGTCCAGATGCACGTACGTCCAGATGTTCGTACGTCCAGATGCACGTACGTCCAGATGCACGTACGTCCAGATGCACGTACGTCCAGATGCACGTACGTCCAGATACTCACACGTCCAGATGCACGTACGTCCAGATGCACGTACGTCCAGATGTTCGTACGTCCAGATGCACGTACGTCCAGATGCACGTACGTCCAGATGCACGTACGTCCAGATGCACGTACGTCCAGATGCACGTACGTCCAGATGCACGTACGTCCAGATGCACGTACGTCCAGATGCACGTACGTCCAGATGCACGTACGTCCAGATGCACGTACATCCAGATGCACGTACGTCCAGATGCTCGTACGTCCAGATGCTCGTACGTCCAGATGCACGTACGTCCAGATGTTCGTACGTCCAGATGCACGTACGTCCAGATGCACGTACGTCCAGATGCACGTACGTCCAGATGCACGTACGTCCAGATGCACGTACGTCCAGATACTCACACGTCCAGATGCACGTACGTCCAGATGCACGTACGTCCAGATGCACGTACGTCCAGATACTCACACGTCCAGATGCACGTACGTCCAGATGCACGTACGTCCAGATGTACGTACGTCCAGATGCACGTACGTCCAGATGCACGTACGTCCAGATACTCACACGTCCAGATGCACGTACGTCCAGATGCACGTACGTCCAGATGCACGTACGTCCAGATGCTCGTACGTCCAGATGCACGTACGTCCAGATGCACGTACGTCCAGATGCACGTACGTCCAGATGCACGTACGTCCAGATGCTCGTACGTCCAGATGCACGTACGTCCAGATGCACGTACATCCAGATGCACGTACGTCCAGATGCTCGTACGTCCAGATGCTCGTACGTCCAGATGCACGTACGTCCAGATACTCACACGTCCAGATGCCCGTACGTCCAGATGCACGTACGTCCAGATGCACGTACGTCCAGATGCACGTACGTCCAGATGCACGTACGTCCAGATAATCACACGTCCAGATACTCACACGTCCAGATGCACGTACGTCCTGATGCACGTACGTCCAGATGCACGTACGTCCAGATGCACGTACGTCCAGATGCACGTACGTCCAGATGCACGTACGTCCAGATGCTCGTACGTCCAGATGCACGTACGTCCAGATGCACGTACATCCAGATGCACGTACGTCCAGATGCTCGTACGTCCAGATGCTCGTTTGTCCAGATGCACGTACGTCCAGATGCACGTACGTCCAGATGCACGTACGTCCAGATACTCACACGTCCAGATGCACGTACGTCCAGATGCACGTACGTCCAGATGTACGTACGTCCAGATGCACGTACGTCCAGATGCACGTACGTCCAGATACTCACACGTCCAGATGCACGTACGTCCAGATGCACGTACGTCCAGATACTCACACGTCCAGATGCACGTACGTCCAGATGCTCGTACGTCCAGATGCACGTACGTCCAGATGCACGTACGTCCAGATGCACGTACGTCCAGATGCACGTACGTCCAGATGCACGTACGTCCAGATGCACGTACGTCCAGATGCACGTACGTCCAGATGCACGTACTTCCAGATGCATGTACGTCCAGATGCACGTACGTCCAGATGCACGTACGTCCAGATACTCACACGTCCAGATGCACGTACGTCCAGATGCACGTACGTCCAGATGCACGTACGTCCAGATACTCACACGTCCAGATGCACGTACGTCCAGATGCACGTACGTCCAGATGTTCGTACGTCCAGATGCACGTACGTCCAGATGCACGTACGTCCAGATGCACGTACGTCCAGATGCACGTACGTCCAGATACTCACACGTCCAGATGCACGTACGTCCAGATGCACGTACGTCCAGATGTTCGTACGTCCAGATGCACGTACGTCCAGATGCACGTACGTCCAGATGCACGTACGTCCAGATGCACGTACGTCCAGATGCACGTACGTCCAGATGCACGTACGTCCAGATACTCACACGTCCAGATGCACGTACGTCCAGATGTTCGTACGTCCAGATGCACGTACGTCCAGATGCACGTACGTCCAGATGCACGTACGTCCAGATGCACGTACGTCCAGATGCACGTACGTCCAGATGCACGTACGTCCAGATACTCACACGTCCAGATGCACGTACGTCCAGATGCACGTACGTGCATCTGGACGTACGTCCAGATACTCACACGTCCAGATGCACGTACGTCCAGATGCACGTACGTCCAGATGTACGTACGTCCAGATGCACGTACGTCCAGATGCACGTACGTCCAGATACTCACACGTCCAGATGCACGTACGTCCATATGCACGTACGTCCAGATGCACGTACGTCCAGATGCTCGTACGTCCAGATGCACGTACGTCCAGATGCACGTACGTCCAGATGCACGTACGTCCAGATGCACGTACGTCCAGATGCTCGTACGTCCAGATGCACGTACGTCCAGATGCACGTACATCCAGATGCACGTACGTCCAGATGCTCGTACGTCCAGATGCTCGTACGTCCAGATGCACGTACGTCCAGATACTCACACGTCCAGATGCCCGTACGTCCAGATGCACGTACGTCCAGATGCACGTACGTCCAGATGCACGTACGTCCAGATGCACGTACGTCCAGATACTCACACGTCCAGATACTCACACGTCCAGATGCACGTACGTCCAGATGCACGTACTTCCAGATGCATGTACGTCCAGATGCACGTACGTCCAGATGCACGTACGTCCAGATACTCACACGTCCAGATGCACGTACGTCCAGATGCACGTACGTCCAGATGCACGTACGTCCAGATACTCACACGTCCAGATGCACGTACGTCCAGATGCACGTACGTCCAGATGTTCGTACGTCCAGATGCACGTACGTCCAGATGCACGTACGTCCAGATGCACGTACGTCCAGATGCACGTACGTCCAGATACTCACACGTCCAGATGCACGTACGTCCAGATGCACGTACGTCCAGATGTTCGTACGTCCAGATGCACGTACGTTCAGATGCACGTACGTCCAGATGCACGTACGTCCAGATGCACGTACGTCCAGATGCACGTACGTCCAGATGCACGTACGTCCAGATACTCACACGTCCAGATGCACGTACGTCCAGATGTTCGTACGTCCAGATGCACGTACGTCCAGATGCACGTACGTCCAGATGCACGTACGTCCAGATGCACGTACGTCCAGATGCACGTACGTCCAGATGCACGTACGTCCAGATACTCACACGTCCAGATGCACGTACGTCCAGATGCACGTACGTCCAGATGCACGTACGTCCAGATACTCACACGTCCAGATGCACGTACGTCCAGATGCACGTACGTCCAGATGTACGTACGTCCAGATGCACGTACGTCCAGATGCACGTACGTCCAGATACTCACACGTCCAGATGCACGTACGTCCATATGCACGTACGTCCAGATGCACGTACGTCCAGATGCTCGTACGTCCAGATGCACGTACGTCCAGATGCACGTACGTCCAGATGCACGTACGTCCAGATGCACGTACGTCCAGATGCTCGTACGTCCAGATGCACGTACGTCCAGATGCACGTACATCCAGATGCACGTACGTCCAGATGCTCGTACGTCCAGATGCTCGTACGTCCAGATGCACGTACGTCCAGATACTCACACGTCCAGATGCCCGTACGTCCAGATGCACGTACGTCCAGATGCACGTACGTCCAGATGCTCGTTTGTCCAGATGCACGTACGTCCAGAAGCACGTACGTCCAGATGCACGTACGTCCAGATGCACGTACGTCCAGATGCACGTACGTCCAGATGCACGTACGTCCAGATGCTCGTACGTCCAGATGCACGTACGTCCAGATGCACGTACATCCAGATGCACGTACGTCCAGATGCTCGTACGTCCAGATGCTCGTACGTCCAGATGCACGTACGTCCAGATACTCACACGTCCAGATGCCCGTACGTCCAGATGTTCGTACGTCCAGATGCACGTACGTCCAGATGCACGTACGTCCAGATGCACGTACGTCCAGATGCACGTACGTCCAGATGCACGTACGTCCAGATGCACGTACGTCCAGATACTCACACGTCCAGAAGCACGTACGTCCAGATGCACGTACGTCCAGATGCACGTACGTCCAGATGCACGTACGTCCAGATGCACGTACGTCCAGATGCTCGTACGTCCAGATGCACGTACGTCCAGATGCTCGTACGTCCAGATGCACGTACGTCCAGATGCACGTACGTCCAGATGCACGTACGTCCAGATGCACGTACGTCCAGAAGCACGTACGTCCAGATGCACGTACGTCCAGATGCACGTACGTCCAGATGCACGTACGTCCAGATGCACGTACGTCCAGATGCACGTACGTCCAGATGCACGTACGTCCAGATGCTCGTTTGTCCAGATGCACGTACGTCCAGAAGCACGTACGTCCAGATGCACGTACGTCCAGATGCACGTACGTCCAGATGCACGTACGTCCAGATGCACGTACGTCCAGATGCACGTACGTCCAGATACTCACACGTCCAGATGCACGTACGTCCAGATACTCACACGTCCAGATGCTCGTACGTCCAGATGTTCGTAAGTCCAGATGCACGTACGTCCAGATGCACGTACGTCCAGATGCACGTACTTCCAGATGCATGTACGTCCAGATGCACGTACTTCCAGATGCACGTACGTCCAGATGCACGTACGTCCAGATACTCACACGTCCAGATGCACGTACGTCCAGATGCACGTACGTCCAGATGCACGTACGTCCAGATGCACGTACGTCCAGATACTCACACGTCCAGATGCACGTACGTCCAGATGCACGTACGTCCAGATGCACGTACGTCCAGATACTCACACGTCCAGATGCACGTACGTCCAGATGCTCGTACGTCCAGATGCACGTACGTCCAGATGCACGTACGTCCAGATGCACGTACGTCCAGATGCACGTACGTCCAGATGCACGTACGTCCAGATGCACGTACGTCCAGATGCACGTACGTCCAGATGCACGTACTTCCAGATGCATGTACGTCCAGATGCACGTACGTCCAGATGCACGTACGTCCAGATACTCACACGTCCAGATGCACGTACGTCCAGATGCACGTACGTCCAGATGCACGTACGTCCAGATACTCACACGTCCAGATGCACGTACGTCCAGATGCACGTACGTCCAGATACTCACACGTCCAGATGCACGTACGTCCAGATGCACGTACGTCCAGATGCACGTACGTCCAGATGCACGTACGTCCAGATACTCACACGTCCAGATGCACGTACGTCCAGATGCACGTACGTCCAGATGTTCGTACGTCCAGATGCACGTACGTCCAGATGCACGTACGTCCAGATGCACGTACGTCCAGATGCTCACACGTCCAGATGCACGTACGTCCAGATGCACGTACGTCCAGATACTCACACGTCCAGATGCACGTACGTCCATATGCACGTACGTCCAGATGCACGTACGTCCAGATGCTCGTACGTCCAGATGCACGTACGTCCAGATGCACGTACGTCCAGATGCACGTACGTCCAGATGCACGTACGTCCAGATGCTCGTACGTCCAGATGCACGTACGTCCAGATGCACGTACATCCAGATGCACGTACGTCCAGATGCTCGTACGTCCAGATGCTCGTACGTCCAGATGCACGTACGTCCAGATACTCACACGTCCAGATGCCCGTACGTCCAGATGCACGTACGTCCAGATGCACGTACGTCCAGATGCACGTACGTCCAGATGCACGTACGTCCAGATACTCACACGTCCAGATACTCACACGTCCAGATGCACGTACGTCCAGATGCACGTACTTCCAGATGCATGTACGTCCAGATGCACGTACGTCCAGATGCACGTACGTCCAGATACTCACACGTCCAGATGCACGTACGTCCAGATGCACGTACGTCCAGATGCACGTACGTCCAGATACTCACACGTCCAGATGCACGTACGTCCAGATGCACGTACGTCCAGATGTTCGTACGTCCAGATGCGCGTACGTCCAGATGCACGTACGTCCAGATGCACGTACGTCCAGATGCACGTACGTCCAGATACTCACACGTCCAGATGCACGTACGTCCAGATGCACGTACGTCCAGATGTTCGTACGTCCAGATGCACGTACGTTCAGATGCACGTACGTCCAGATGCACGTACGTCCAGATGCACGTACGTCCAGATGCACGTACGTCCAGATGCACGTACGTCCAGATACTCACACGTCCAGATGCACGTACGTCCAGATGTTCGTACGTCCAGATGCACGTACGTCCAGATGCACGTACGTCCAGATGCACGTACGTCCAGATGCACGTACGTCCAGATGCACGTACGTCCAGATGTACGTACGTCCAGATACTCACACGTCCAGATGCACGTACGTCCAGATGCACGTACGTCCAGATGCACGTACGTCCAGATACTCACACGTCCAGATGCACGTACGTCCAGATGCACGTACGTCCAGATGTACGTACGTCCAGATGCACGTACGTCCAGATGCACGTACGTCCAGATACTCACACGTCCAGATGCACGTACGTCCATATGCACGTACGTCCAGATGCACGTACGTCCAGATGCTCGTACGTCCAGATGCACGTACGTCCAGATGCACGTACGTCCAGATGCACGTACGTCCAGATGCACGTACGTCCAGATGCTCGTACGTCCAGATGCACGTACGTCCAGATGCACGTACATCCAGATGCACGTACGTCCAGATGCTCGTACGTCCAGATGCTCGTACGTCCAGATGCACGTACGTCCAGATACTCACACGTCCAGATGCCCGTACGTCCAGATGCACGTACGTCCAGATGCACGTACGTCCAGATGCACGTACGTCCAGATGCACGTACGTCCAGATACTCACACGTCCAGATACTCACACGTCCAGATGCACGTACGTCCAGATGCACGTACGTCCAGATGCACGTACGTCCAGATGCTCGTACGTCCAGATGCACGTACGTCCAGATGCACGTACGTCCAGATGCACGTACGTCCAGATGCACGTACGTCCAGATGCTCGTACGTCCAGATGCACGTACGTCCAGATGCACGTACATCCAGATGCACGTACGTCCAGATGCTCGTACGTCCAGATGCTCGTTTGTCCAGATGCACGTACGTCCAGATGCACGTACGTCCAGATACTCACCCGTCCAGATGCACGTACGTCCAGATGCACGTACGTCCAGATGCACGTACGTCCAGATGCACGTACGTCCAGATGCACGTACGTCCAGATACTCACACGTCCAGATGCACGTACGTCCAGATGCACGTACGTCCAGATGCTCGTACGTCCAGATGCACGTACGTCCAGATGCTCGTACGTCCAGATGCACGTACGTCCAGATGCACGTACGTCCAGATGCACGTACGTCCAGATGTTCGTACGTCCAGATGCACGTACGTCCAGATGCACGTACGTCCAGATGCACGTACGTCCAGATGCTCGTACGTCCAGATGCTCGTTTGTCCAGATGCACGTACGTCCAGATGCACGTACGTCCAGATACTCACCCGTCCAGATGCACGTACGTCCAGATGCACGTACGTCCAGATGCACGTACGTCCAGATGCACGTACGTCCAGATGCACGTACGTCCAGATGCTCGTACGTCCAGATGCACGTACGTCCAGATGCACGTACGTCCAGATACTCACACGTCCAGTTGCACGTACGTCCAGATGCACGTACGTCCAGCTTCACCCCCTCGTACGTCCAGATGCACGTACGTCCAGATGCCGTACGTCCAGCTTCACCCCCTCGTACGTCCAGATGCACGTACGTCCAGATACCGCACGTCCAGATGCTCGCACGTCCAGCTTCTACCCCCCATGAAGCTGGACGTATACGCACGGCTGGCAAAGGTGTGTACGTGAGTGAGTAAGTGAGTTTGGGAGTGCGTGAATCAGCAAATTGTGAAATGAACCTGAGGGCATATTGGTTTCCACCAGGAAACATCGTATTGGGACCAAGTACCTTGATCATGCCAGATGAATTGCAATTGTTTTGGGCTGTAATTAAAAGAGTTAGTCAGTCAGTTCGGTCAGGCAGTTTTGTCCGTCAATCTGTCAGTCAGTCAGCTGGAACCTGACAAAAGCGGTAGGATCACTGCCAATCTTGGCTCCTGCGCTTTGAAATGACGGTGGTTCGCACTTTTCACATGGAGTAGCTGAAATAGAAACCCAGTCAGTTAATCAGTCAGTTAGTCAGTTAATCATTCAGTCAGTCAGTCAGTCAGTCAGTCAGTCAGTCAGTCAGTCAGTCAGTCAGTCAGTCAGTCAGTCAGCCAGTCAGTCAGAGTCAGTCAGTCAGTCAGTCAGCCAGTCAGTCAGTCAGTCAGTCAGTCAGTCAGTCAGTCAGTCAGTCAGTCAGTCAGTCAGTCCGTCAGTCAGTCAGTCAGTCAGTCAGTCAGTCAGTCAGTTAGTCAGTCAGTCAGTCAGTTACATAGTCAGTCAGTCAGTTAGCCAGTCAAGTAGTCTGACTTTGAGACGTTCACAAACCAATATCACCCAAATTGCTGCAACCAAAACATAGGTCTGCTCGCCAGTTAGTCATGCTGCTGAAAGCACCTGAGCCACGGTCATCCCAGATCTTAAATTACTGCCTCATCGTTTGTCAAAACGCTACCTTTGCCTGACTGATTGTTTGATTGACTAACGTAATGACGGACTGATTGTGACTGACTGACTGACTGACTGACTAACTTACTGACTGACTGACTGACTACCCGATTGACTGACTGACTGACTGACTGACTGACTGACTGACTGACTGACTGACTGACTGACTGACTGACTGACTGACTGACTGACTGACTGACTGACTGACTGACTGACTGACTGACTGACTGATTGACTAACTGACTGATTGACTGACTGATTGACTGAGTGGATGTTTGACGTACGGACTGACTATCTTTTTTACAAGCTGACTATGCCTGACTGACTAACTACAAAAATGGCTGTCTGGCTACCGTACAACCCTACTTACTGGATCTGACAGACTGAATACACAACTGATTGAGTGACATTGACTGGAAACGAACATGTTATTTATATCCTCATAATTGATTATAAGAAATGATTTAAAATTGGAAAACCCATGGAATTGAGAATCAAGTTCTGACATGGCCAGAAACAGATTATTAAATTATGAACCACGTTCTGAATTTTCAGAGAAGCAGGTTCTCAACTTCATCATTGAGAAATGTCTTTTCGGTCATCGCGATTTGATGTTCGTGAACCGAATTTTTTTCTTATAATCAATTATGAGGCCTAAAGTTTCATCATCACTAACGAAGGTGAACACGGTGGTGGGAAAAATCTTGATGGGCTTCACAACGTCGACTGAAGTATTTATTTTGTTTTTTACTCACTCACTCACCCATTCACTCCCTCACTCACTCACTCATTCACTCACTCACTCACTCACGTACTCACTCCTTCACTCACTCACTCACTCACTCACTCACTCACTCACTCACTCACTCACTCACTCACTCACTCACTCACTCACTCACTCACTCACTCACTCACTCACTCACTCACTCACTCACTCACTCACTCACTCACTCACTCACTCGCTCACTCCCACATTCTATTACTCACTTACTCAGTCACGCAATCACTTATTTACTCACTCACTCACTCACTCAATCACTTCAGCATCCACTCGCTCACTCACACATTATCTTATACACTCAGTTACTCAATCACATATTTACTCACTTGGAATGAATTCATCTGCGAATGATTGTAATGTAGTAATGGCCATACACTTGGATGCCACAAGAAAAAACAACTGACATATTTGAAAGATTCTCATTTTCAATCAGGCCTGCTACTGTAATTATAAACTTAATGGAGTTTGATTTTCGTAAAAAGGATTTTTTGGAATTAATATTTATTTTGTTAAAACAATGTCACTACCTGCATAACGCTTCCTACTTGTTTGCGATTCAACGAGCAACCGTTTTGTGGGCCAATTTTACAAACAAACTGTAGTGTATTTTTTATCACCGTTGGAAAATTGCTGATATAGAGTACTAATAGTTTAGGCCAAAATAACATTTGTTAACTTTCCCACGG
>CAXIWR010000229.1:30518-40018 GCA_964036265.1 Daptonema setosum | reverse complement strand
ACACGGGACTGAGTGTGTGTTTTGTGCATTCACATTCACGTGTGGTGCGGTGCGTCAATGAAAGATTGTGTTTGTGGTTTGTGGCAAACATAATTCAGTAGCTGGTGTACACAACAAAGTGGAGTTTGTGTGTGTGACACAGGACTGAGTTTGTGTGTTGTGCATTCACATTCACGTGTGGTGCGGTGCGGCAAAAAATATTGTGGTATTTTTTGCGTGTATTTGTTGCAGCAGACAGTAAAACATACATCAGTGGTTGGAGTTTACACGACAAAGTTGAGTTTGTGTGTAATACCTGACTGAGTGTGTGTTATAAAATGCGTTCAGGGCATTTGTCGAAAGTGGTTGGACCGCAGAGGGCGACACTGAAAAGCCGTTTGGACAAGGTGCAACTGCCAAGAGAGTTGTTCAGTGATAATGACACGGAAGAGCAGAAGATTGAAAAGCTGAATGAGTTGCGACTCAAATTGGTGAATGATCGGAGCACAGTGAGTGCGTCCATTAAAAAGTTTGATGAAGTGAACCAGGATTGGAAAAAAATTTTGGAATCTGGTCTGAGTGATGTAGAGCGCAAAGAAGAAGAAGATGCGTATGAAGCGAAAATAATTGTGGAATACATGCCGTTAGTGACTTCTGCGGAGCAGTTGATAATTAATATCGATTCGAAATTGATGGAAGTGAGTGAGTGGCTACAACGTTTGTCTGTTGGGCAGTCAGGACATGGATTGCAATTCAGTCAGACAGTTGTAACACAACCAGTGTGCATGGCTTCTGTTACGCTGACAACAACAACACCAACGGCGGCTGGTGGGAGTCAGCATGCAACGCAGTCAGCTGGTGTACACACGGGTGCACCAAACGTCAGCAGTACATACATACAGCCAGTGAGTGTTGGTATGTATGGTACTGGTACTGCAGGTGTGGCTGCAGGTGTTACTACAGATGTGACTGCTGGTGCTGGTGCACATGTGTCTGGTGGAGTGACTGACTCAGGACAGAACATGTTGCATTTGAATGCACAGCCACCTGTGATGATGGTGGATCAGGCAGTGGCTGCAGGTATGCAGGTGAAGATAAACGCAAAGGTTGAAATTAAAGAGTTTGATGGCAAAAGTGAAAACTGGCTGGAGTTCATGGATGCATTTGTGATGTTCGTACATCAGAATCCAATTTATGCACCTGTACAAAAGTTTCAAATTCTGAAATCGAAGTTGGTGGGCGAAGCACAAAACGTAATTGGTGCTCTGACAGTTGCGAACTGTACATATGAAGAGGCGTTTGAAATGGTATGGCAGAAATACCATAAACTCGAGAAGTTACGTGATGCGACGTATAAGAGATTGCGAAAGTTGCCTGTCGTTCAGAGTGTGAAGGCGGACAGACTACGACTGATGGCTGAACAGTTAGAGCAGTGTGTGCGTCAACTGGAGCGTTTGGGTGATGATGTTGATTCAGGTTCAAATCGTGCGCTGTTGGTCGACATGATTCAAGAGAGACTGCCGTGGAAGGTAAATGAGGACATGGAACTTGTGCGACAAGTAAATGATGAGCATACAGGAGTGACGGAGGATCGTCCGTGGACTGTTACTGAACTGATAAAAAGTCTACAGCGAGTGACTGAACGTATGGAACGTCTGGAAACTCTGAGTGGAGAGAAAAAACTGAATGACGTACGTGAGGTGCGGTCATCTCAGGTTTTTTCTGCTAATGTGCGACCGGCTCAAACCAGAAAAAAGCAAGCATATGGCAAGACAAACAGATATAGCGGTAATGCTGGTGGATATGCTGGCTATGAACAACGACAAACTGGTGGATTTGCTCAGACGACTGGGTATGGTCAAACTTGGAATGGTGGATATGCACAGGCTAGATTTGCCGGAGGATACGGTAATTCTAGGTCTACAGGTGCATATGGTCAGCAACAAGCTTCATATGGCAACCAAAGTCAACAATGGCAGACCAAAGGTGGAACGCGTAAATGGTGCGCATTCTGTGGCGGATCACATTGGAGTGATATGTGTGAGAAGGTGACTGATTTGAAAACACGCAAACAGGTAGCAATGAAGCAGAGGTTGTGCTTCAAGTGTCTGGAACCTGGACATGCGGTGTTGAAGTGTCAAAGTAACAAGTGGTGTTACAAATGCAAGAGCAAAGCACATCATACTGCTCTTTGTTTTGGTATACAGACCGGAAATGTGAAAACGGAGGTTATGAGTCATATCGTCGAGTCCAGTGATGAGTCAGATGTGGAGATGGGCATTGAATGTGAGAAGACAATGATGCAAGTGAAGACGGTGCAAATAGAGTCACATGAAGTGAAAGAGAATCAAGAAAACAACTTGGTGATGAATCAGGCATGTGAGGCCGAAAAGACTACCGTGCTAATGTGTGTGCCTGTTACGGCAGTGGGACCGACTGGACGAGAAGTGAAATGTTGGGCGTTTTTGGATCCGGGAGCTCAACGTTCGTTCGTGTCGGACAGTTTGACACACAAGTTGAATCTGAATAGAGGTGTTGATGGCGGAATGATCAACATACATGCGTTCGGTGCAAAGAAGGCACGTAAGATGAAAGCAAATGTGCTTACTTTCGACATCTTGAAATTGAATGGCAAGAAACTGACTGTGAGAGCCACGCGTACGGCTAAATATGCAATCGGACATGAACAATGTCGACCTGTACTGAGTCAGAGAGACCTGGAGGTGATGAATGGTCTACCTGTGCAGTACAGAGCGGTGGTGTGTGGTCAGGAACAGAGAGTGTCACCTGACATACTTTTGGACGCAAAGTACTTCAGTCAGATCGTGACTGACAGAATGAAACACCTGCCGTCGAGTTTGTGTATAATGCCAACGTGTCTTGGTGGTGCTGTGTTTGGTGAATCGGACATGGTCGAAGATGTATGTCAGTCAATGAGCGTCGTGACTATGAGTGTGTTGGCAGATAGTACGACGGATGACATATATATGGCAGATGATATGCATGACATGAAGAACACAGTTGAATCTATGTTTGATGATCAACTGACTGAGAAAGTCGTGGATGAAATTGATGAAGATAAAGAAGCATTGGAGTCGTTCAAGAAGACGATTCGACTTCAAGAAGATGGTCGACCTGAGGTGGGGTGGCCATGGAAGGATAATGCGTCATTGTTACCTACGAACTATGAGCAGACTTTTGCTCGATTCTGTCAGAGTGCGAAGAAGTTGCAGGCTAATCCGAAGATGCTGCAAGACGTGACAGAGATTATGAACAAGCAAGAAGCTGATGGTGTAATTGAAGAGGCACCGATGGAACCTGAAGGTGTGGAACACCTGTTGGCCCAAACATATGTTATCAAAGCGAGCAGCAACACAACTAAGACAAGGGTGTGTCTTGACGCTTCAGCAGAGTCGGGTGAGCATCATCTCAGTTTGAATGATGTCATTCTGAAGGGTGCGGTAAAACCAAGAGATGTTGTGTCGCTACTCATGAATTTTCGACTCGGAAAATATGGTGTGACGTGTGACATTGCCAAGGCGTTCTTGCAGATGACGTTGGCACGAGAGTCACGTGACTGTACGCGTTTCTTATGGTACAGGGATCCGACTAAACCCTGGTTGATTGAAGGGAACATTCGGATTATGCGATTCAAACGGGTTCCGTTTGGAGTTATTGCATCACCTTTCCTGCTACAAGAAACAATTCAGTACCTGATGGACAGACAGGAAGATCAACGAGCTAAGGCGATCGCTGATCATATGTACGTCGATAATTGTATTTTGTCAATGAGCAGTGAACAAGAAGTGAAGCAGTTTTACGATTACACAAAAGCTGTGTTTCGTAGTCATGGAATGAACATGCGTGAATGGGCTACGAATGCTGCATCAGTGATGGAAGTCATACCGGACGATGATAAAGTCGGTGATGATGCTGTCAAGGTGTTGGGAATGAAGTGGTCGCAGACTGAGGACAAACTTATGGTGAAGAGTCCAAAACTTGAAGAGGTTGATACGAAACGATCTGTGCTGAGGAGCATGGCAACTGTGTACGATCCATTGGGATTGCTGACACCGGTTGTTAATGCGGCCAAAGTGTTCTTCCAGAAACTTGTGACGGCTAAACTGGATTGGGAGGATAAAGTTCCGAAACAGATGATGGCTGAGTGGCAGTCGATCAAGGATGAACTGCTGAAAGTGTCAGAAATCAAGCTGGACAGATACCTGAATGTGGAGGGTACTGGGAAGCTGAGTTTACACTGTTTTACTGATGCATCGAAGTCTGGATATTGCGCTGCAGTGTATCTGAGAGAGGAAACTGATGACTCATCAGCCGTTGTGCGTCTGTTGGCGGCCAGACACAGATGTGCGCCATCGAGTCGGGAGGAGTTCATTCCACGTCTGCAGCTGCAGGGCATGGTACTGGGAGTGGAGCTTGTGAGCTATGTGCAGCGAGAGCTCGACCTGAAGATACCAGATAAAGATGTGACGGTATGGGTCGACAGTCAAATTTGTTTGGCGTGGCGAGTGACTGATAAAAAGGTGCCGGTTTACGTGAAAAATCGTGTCAAACTGATCAATGAACATGCGTTTGATTATCGATACGTACCAACGGGAGACAATCCGGCTGATCATGGTTGTCGCAAACGAACAGCGGCAACTATTTTGGAGGTGAAGACGCATCCGTGGTTCAATGGACCAGAGTTTCTGGCTGGACCACCTGAAAATTGGCCGATCAGAGTACATGAGAAATTCGATGATCAAACGTTGAATGATTTGGGCAAAATGCCAAAAAAGTCGGACGTGATCATGTTACCAGTGATTGAGAAAGAAAAATTGGAACCTGTGGTTGATTGTCATCGGTATTCGACGCTGAAGAAAGCTCGAAATGTGATGGCCTTTGTACTTCGATTTGTGAAGAAGTGCATGAAACCAGGGGGCAGACAAAAAGAACTAACTACCCCGATGATGATAGCATTGAGCTGCATGTCCCCGGGAGTGCTGCGGTGGCCGACCGTGGTTGAGCAGTCCGTGGCGCAGGTAGTGCTGGACCTCGATCATCAACGTCTTGAATGTGCACATGTGAAAGAAGACCTGAAAAATGAGAGTAAAGGTCAGCTGATGAAAACTTTGAAGCTGTTCGTGGACAGTGATGGATTGATTAAGTGTCGAGGACGCTTGGAGAATGCGGAGCTGCCGCAGGACGCTCGCACACCGGTCCTGCTGGCCAAAGATTGCGCCTATACCAATCTGGTGATTGGACATGTACATGAAGAACTGAATCACGCTCAGGTGAGACATGTGCTGGCTGCACTGCGACAACGGTGGTGGTTGTGCAGCGGAAGGCAGCAGATTTGTAAGTACATACACAGATGTGCATCGTGCGTACGTCAGTATGGAGGAGCTTATCGTCAACCAGTGCAAATGGCTCCTATGCCCGTTGAAAGAGTCAGTTCAACGGCTGTGTTCGAGTACTGTGGAGTGGATTACTTCGGACCATTGACAGTGAAATCAGGGGAAGAGAAGAAGAAAGCATGGGGTGTTTTGTTTACGTGCATGCAGACACGAAATGTTCGTGTGGATTTGGTTGAAAGTCTGTCAGCGGAAGGATTCCTGGCAGCTTTCAGACGATTTGTATCAGTCTATGGAATTCCGAAAAAGTGTTACAGTGACAACGGCACACAGATGGTGCTGGTGAATAAAACGCTGATGACGGTGCCTAGTCGTGAGGTGGATGCATCAATAATGCAGTATTGTGCAGATCATCAGATTGAGTGGGTGTATTGTCCACC
Source organism: Daptonema setosum (assembly GCA_964036265.1). Taxonomy (NCBI): domain Eukaryota; kingdom Metazoa; phylum Nematoda; class Chromadorea; order Monhysterida; family Xyalidae; genus Daptonema; species Daptonema setosum. Next base: position 34,248 of record CAXIWR010000229.1, on the reverse strand, counting down.
TATGGCACCGGTGCAGAACGGACATGTGGAACGTCTCGTTCGTACGGTGAAAAACAGTCTGAAGAGTGCGATCGGTCTGAAACTAGTGACAGTGGATGAGATGCGCACGTTGATGTATGAAACATCGGCAGTGGTAAACACGAGACCACTAACGTACGTGTACGGTGGCGTTGATAACATTGAAGTGTTACGTCCGGTGGATTTCTTCGCTCCTAGACGTTCGCCAGGTGCTCCTGTGCTGGACGCAGACGAAGAAGATGAGTACCTGCCTCAACAATCATCAACGACGGCCCTACGGATTCGATGGATGCATCAACAGAAAATTTTGAACAAATTCTGGGAATTGTTCAAAACGGATTATCTGTTGTCGTTACGTGAGCGTGCGATCGTGCACAACAGACAGAAAGGTCCAATGACGGACGTGCCTCCGAAGATTGGTACTGTGGTGTTGATCGGAGAAGAAAATTTGCCACGTGGAGCCTGGAGAGTGGCTAGAATCAAGAGTTTGATGAAAAGTGCGGATGGGGTTGTCCGATCGGTGACATTGACAATGCCCAACAGATCAACATTGGCCAGACCAATTAACATGTTGTACCCATTGGAAGCTGATGTGGTACTTGAGGAGAGCAAAGAAGACACTGAGATGAACAACAGTGATAACGTGAATGAGATTGAGTCCCAGAACCAACCAGAGAAGACACGTGATAACTTTGATCAGCAACCATTGCGTCGATCGAGACGATTGGCTGGGTTGCAGCCGACTGTGCTGCTCGCATTGTTGTTGACACTGGCGGGCCTGCTGAAAAGTGCTAATGCCAGTCGCTGTCTGAAAAATGATCATGGATTGATCATGAAGGAAACAGAATCGTGTGTGAATGGTGGCATTCAAGTATTTGAGCGTTTTGGAGGTGACTTGTGCTATCTGTGGAAACAATGTGTGGCGGACAAACATTTATCATACACTGGTCAGTGTGGTGATGAGTGCAAGTGTCCAAGCTGGTCAGTGAGTTGTGTTCACGGTTCGTTTGATGGAAAATAGAAACTGAGTGAAGATCAACGTTTGATGTTGAAACATCACAAACCTGATGTGTGTGCGTACGAGTTGGATGAACGGTGCGACAGCACACCAATGAACATGAGCATCGCGACGATTATGTTGCCAGATGAACGATTAGAGAAAGTTGATGTACTGAATATCAACGTGATAGATCTGAAACATCAGGAGTTTGAGTGCGTGGGTGAGCAAAATGGTACAATCACCGGGACTGAACGGTTTTGCGAAATAAACAACGTGTGTGAAAGAAAAGGCACTCGTTTGTGTTATTACAAAACGCATAAGTCAGCGATGTATATCGGGCAGACTGGGGTTACGGTACCAATATTGGCCTGGGGCTATCAACTTCACACAGTGTACGCAGTCAAGCAACGGAATGAGGCTGAGCTTACATGTGTGGGATGTGCAATGGAGTGCGTAAAAGGTGGACTGACAGTCACGATTGGAGAACACGTGAATTCAGTGCAAATTTGTGTGAGTGAGAAAGCAATCAGTGTGTGCTACCATCGATCATTTCCACCCGAGGGAAAATTTGATTTCATGCTACCACCTGAAGTGACTATGCGTGAACATCACGTGAGCGTGAAGGTGTTCAAAAGAGGATTACTGGTGGCGGAGATGAAAGAATTGTGTGACAGCTTTCCGTTCTGTGATGTCGTCCGTTCTGAATGTGTGACAGGCATATGTCCAATGATGTTACGGAATATGCATTGTGCGTCTGTATCAACATTTGTGAAATTGTTTCTGATTGCATTGGCAACGGTGATTGGGTTGTACTACGTTGTGAAAACCATGTACATAATTAACAGATGGACGTTGGCTGGATGTCACAGAGCCAAAAATGCCGCATATCATCGTATGTATGTGCCGATGTATGAAAGCTATGAGTTGAGTGATATACAGTCGTCTACAGCTGTCTATGATAGACATGAGTACGTACCACATCGCCGAGCACAGGGCAAAGGATTGTGGTATCTTACAGTGGCTTTGTGCATAATCATAATATTTCTGCAATTTTACTTGGTCAAAGGGTGCGGTGAACTGAGTATGATGACGGCGAAGACACAGGAGTGCACAGGCACTGACAAAGAGTTGTCGTGTAAAGTGACAAACACGGCTGAAGTAACGCTGTTACCTACTGGACAAGAGGCGTGTATCATCATTAATTCACCGAATGGCAACGATGTTATGGGACAAGTGAGTGTGAATGTCAAGAACATTGAACTGCAGTGTGTGAAACAGTCGATGTTTTACAGCAGAAGTTATGGAGTGAAAACTGCATCTGTGAAACACTGTCCAGGAGTGAAACCATGTGTGAGTACTGTATGCAGCAATACTACACATGACATGAAGTTTGATGAATTCAATGGAGAAGCCAATGAACGACCGGGTTTTACATCATGTGCATCAGTAAATGCAGGATGGTTGAATGGTTGTTTCAGTTATGCAGATGGCTGCATGTTTTACCGTTCATATGCAGTGCCCACATCTGAAAATGTGTGGCATGTTTTTGAGTGTGTTTTGTGGCAATACCAAGTGACGGTGGATATTAACGTGCATACACAGGAAGAAACACAACAAGTTCAAGTTGTCATGACGCCTGGGATTGAATCGAAAGTTAACAATGAGCGGTTGGTTATCGACTCAGTGAGTGTGCCACCGACACCTGTGCTTAACAAAAGGTTCATCACGAATGGCAATAGGACATTGATGTCAGACACGAGCAACAGTGGCAGTCCGTCGTTGAATGCTGTTGGGACACTGATGTGTGCTACACGGAAACAGGCAGAAGCGTTCAATGAGTGTTATTTAGCATCAGACGTGTGTCAATGTTCAGTGAGAACATACGGAGTTGGATGTCAGTGCGTGAGTGTGAAAGTGGAGGACATGTTCATGGAGCAGGAGCATGTTCTGCCGTTGGAAATGGGAAATTTGTACTTTACAATGAAAACAGGCAGTGACAGCACGATCATAGCAAAAATGAAAAATGACGTCATGACAATGAGAATGAAGATGAAGATGGAGGGCGTGGAGTGGTCAACAACAACGGACATGAATGTGTGTACTGTGCGAGTGATAGAGGTAACAGGATGTGTTAATTGTTACACAGGTTTACGGTTTAAGTACAAATGTACGTCCAGTGTGTCAAATGCCATCGCATTTGTTGAGTGCGGGAGCGTGAGGACCGTGGTACATTGTACTGTGAACGGGATTGAGGCTGAAGCAATTGTACATGTGACTACACAATTGGTTGACTTGCAATGTGTGACAATGTGTCCAGGTGGACAGAAGAATTTTTCATTGCAAGGAACCGTGAATGATATTCCCAGAGAAATGATTGGTAATATCGATTCAAGCATTTCGGTGACGACGGTGAGCAAAACCGGTGGATGGAGTTGGTCCCTAACGGATGGATGGCTTGGTGCGTACAATGTGTACATCAAATCCATAGCTATCGGTGCAGGGTTATTGGTGGCCATCGGGATGTTTTGGCTATTGGTGGACGCAGTAGCCAAGTGTGGCAAATGTATAAAGTCAGATTAACGTGAACGTAATCTGATTTGTGTGTGTATAGTAAATTGTGTTAACAAATTATTAGTATGTTGTGTGAAATGTTTCATTATGTGCTCATGAATGTTTTTTTAAAAGAAATCCATGTTCATATCATATTGTAAT
>CAXIWR010000229.1:23018-28018 GCA_964036265.1 Daptonema setosum | reverse complement strand
GTCGAAAATTCAAACACGCGCCAAAACCAGGTTTTAACCGACGTATAAATGCGGAGAATGCAAGCGCGGCGAGGTCGATGAAGCCCATGAAAGCCATCAGCTTGTAGCAGGATTCGTTGATGAGTGGTGGTCGTAGCATCACCATTAAACAGGGTACGTACAACGGTAGGTATAAAACACCATGCACCGTGTAGGCTGAAATGGCATACGAAATTATTTAACGTCAAGAAATAGTTTTTATAATAGTTTTTCGAGTGTTTCTTTCTATTGGGAAATTTTTTGTTGCACTTTCATATTTTTGATGAAACAATACTTTTCACCTGATTATTGGGCGATAAACGATTGATCAAATATAGATTATTATCCTGATCATCAAATAAATAATAATTTCATAAGTATCAAATCAATATTATTATAATTATTATAAATATCATTATTAGTTTAAACTTAAAATCTCACCAATGGCAACGGCGTTATTGCGCCAGTTCGTGGCGTTGCAATCCATGTTGGACCAATTTTGTAATGTGACAAATGGCTGAAAATAATTATAGCATATCTCAGATCAATCGTATCTCTGTCAAGTATTCCGACTCAACACAATGCATGATCGGTAATATGACTTTCGGTAAACTGATTTCGGCAAAATGAACTTTCGGTAAACTGATTTTCGGCGAAATGAACTTAAGGCGAACTGACCGGACCTCAATGCATTGATCATATTACATGTTGACTTACACCCATATCACAGAAAGTTGACACTCGTCCACTATCTTACACTCGTACACAAGTAAAATTTTGCAGCGTGATTTTATAGCAAGTGCTGTTCTGTAAAATTGCTAAATTTGATATAAAATGAAGCGTCCGTTCGTGTACAATCATGATGAGAAGTAAAAGTTTCGAAAAACACGAAGAAATTAATAATTGAACCAGAATTAAATCTACACCCGACCATACTCATCCTGCATATACTCGAGTGCAACCGAAACATCATGTACAACGTGGCATGCATCCTTTACACGTAACAACTTTGCACTCGAGTGTTAGCTCTGTGTTGCACCCGAGTGTTACTTGAAACATCAGCTTGAAACGTGTGGTATTGTTTTGTACTCGAGTGTGACGATTATGTGTTGGACTAAACTCGATGTTTCGGTTGCACTCGGTTATAAAGACGAGTGTATGGACGAGTATAATTTTATAATTGGCTCTTATTCTCTTTCAGTCGCGTTTGAGGGAAAGTTTTTCAGGTTTTCTAGTGATGGAAAGCCTAGCCATTACAATCAAATAAAATGTGTTTATAATGTGACATGCAAATGCGAAAAAATTGGGATTCAAAATTACGCTTGTGGACGAGTGTAAGCCAATGGACGAGTGTAACTTTCTGTGATATGGGGGTTAGAAGAAAACAACTTTTGTTGAAAGGGAAGTCAGTGAAACGGAACCCTTTTCATACATACTGCTGAGTCCGTGTAGTTTCACCCCGGGGAACTTTCACCCCGCGATTTTGAGGGCTTTTCACCCCGCGGGAAAATGGAATTTTCACGGGGTGAAAAGACACCGCCCAAATTTGAGTTTAACACCCCCGAGAGCGGTGTCTTTTCACCCCGCGTCGTTCACCTACCGTAACCCAGTTTCTGGCTCGATGGCAGATCAACCAAGATATGTAGCATACCCACGATGAGTGAGTGAGTCAGTGAGTGAGTGTCAATTTCAATTCCGACGGTCATTTTATGCATGAAAGTACAAAATAAACTTTTTTGCAAACTTTCAATAATGATTCGATTCACGTGAAAATAGGTTTCCAGACTAACCCCCATATCACAGAAAGTTACACTCGTCCATTGGCTTACACTCGTCCACAAGCATAATTTTGAATGCCGATTTTTCCGCATTTGCATGTCACATTTAGAACCCATTTTACTTGGCTGTAATGGCTAGGCTTTCCATCACTAGAAAAAGCGAAAAATTTTCCCTCAAACGCGACTGAAAGAAAATAAGACCCAATTATAAAATTATACTCGTCCATACACTCGTGTTTATACCCGAGTGCAACCGAAACATCGAGTTTAGTCCAACACACAATCGTTACACTCGAGTACAAAACAATACCACACGTTCCAAGTAACACTCGGGTGTTACACAGAGCAAACACTCGAGTGCAAAGTTTTTACGTGTAGAGGATGCATGCCACGGTGTACATGATGTTTCGGTTGCACTCGAGTATATGCAGGAGTATATGTACGAGTGTATGGACAGGTGTAGATTTAATTCTGGTTAAATTTTTCATTTCCTTGTGTTTTTCGAAACTTTAACTTGTCATCATCATTGTACATGAACGTTCGCTTCATTTGATATCAAATTTTATAATTGTACAGATCAGCACATGCTATAAAATCACGCTGCAAATTTTTATTTGTGTACGAGTGTAAGATAGTGGACGAGTGTTAACTTTCTGTGATATGGGTGTAAATTAATCGAACCTTCTGATCACGTTGGTGAAGTCAGAATGACCATGGTGTAAACGTTGCAAGATGTAATAAAAGGACTGGACAAGCTAAACTTATAGATTGAATTTCAGGAGATCATTGAGTAAAAATCATAATTATAAGAGGAGAGAATTGAAAATAAACAAAAACTCTCCAGTTGATATAACGAATGTGGTTACTGTTTAATGAGAATAAGGGAAGCAGAATGTACAGTCGGTACAGAGGGTTATGTATTTCAAAACTGTTGTCATACAACTTCTACGAGTTTTTCTCTGATTATATCAAGAATATGATGAAAAAAACTGATGGGGGTACTGAATGGGTTCTGGGACACCTTTTCAGTTTGAATGATAAAAACGTTTTTTATCACGAGCAGAAAAAAGGGCGAGAATGTACACCCACTATAAGCTGGTAGTAAAGGTGATGTTTCATGAGTAAGAACAACATTTTTACTGTTCTTGCTAACCGAAAAAGTGCGCCAGAACCTTTTCCATATCCCCACCAAATTTATCATCATATACTAATTATAATCTGTGAAAAACTCAGTTTTAGGAAGGGTATGGCAACAGTTTTACAAGATTTAATCCGCTGCACCGACAGTTTATGACAAAATAAAATTTTCAGCGTTGTGAAAAACTCAGTTTTGGGAAGGGTATGGCAACAGTTTTACAAGATTTAATCCGCTGCACCGACAGTATATGACAAAATAAAATTTTCAGCGTATATCCCACGGCAAATCTGACTTTACCATCGTAATCAGAGTGTCCGGTTTAGTCTGGAAACTTAGTTTCATGCAAATTGAGATAACATTCACAGTTTGCCAGAAAATTGATTTCGTATTTCAATAAACAAAATGACAGTCGAAATTGAAATTGACACTCACTCACTGTATCACTGATGATACGTCATGTAAATCATATAGCTTGATCGTAAACGCACCCTGCGAAATATTTCGACCTAACACTTTTACCATGCAAGAAATTTTTTTTCTGAAAAAATAATTTCGATAAAAAAAATTTTAAGCAAAATTTAAAATTGAAATACTGAGCTTACTATGCCTTAATGGTGTGGACAGTCGCAGTGTGTGAGTGCGCGTGTGTTGTGCGGCTCAGCGGCGGTGCGCATGCACATTTCAGGGCTATGGGTTTGAAGGCGTAGGATTAGGATCTGGTCGGTTTCTAACGGAGGCTTATTATTAACAAAAATATTTTTTGCCGCAAGGCTTTTCAATAGCGCTGCGAGCACCTATGATTTTTTCGAATTTGATTAATTGCTTATCCTAAGTCAAATTGAGGTTGCGTTCAACGGGCACGCCTGAAGGCGCAGAATTCAGAAGCTCTGGTCGGTTCTGGACGGCGCCTTCATATAAATCGAGGACCCAAAGGGTTTCCGATAGCGCTGAAAACATCTATGAATTTTTCAAATATGACAGAATTCAACTAAAATCCACATTTTTCGCATAACATACTTTTTCGTTTCGTCAAATTTGAATTCGCGCCCAAATTTTTTTCAGACGCGGTAGAAGGGGTTTACAAATTTTGATTGACGCCATTTACTCGAAGGGTTGAAGGTTTACAGAGAAGAACGGGTGTGTTTACGATCAAGCTATACATATTATGGTCGATCTGCAAATGAACTAGAATTTTGGTTACGGTAGGTTAACCAGGCGGGGTGAGAAGACACCGCTCTAAAGTGTCAAATTTTATTATTTTATCGGTGTCTTTTCACCCCGCGGTAATTCAATTTTCCCGCGGGGTGAAAAGCCCTCAATATCGCGGGGTGAAAGTTCCCCGGGGTGAAACTTCCCAGTCCCATACTGCTTAGCTGTTTCACGTTCACGGCAGAAACATTGATTTGAAGTTTTTTTCTACTTTTTACAGTTTACCCAGCGAAATGAACTTCATGTTATAACATACAAACTTCCATCAATTACAACTTACTGGCAACGTTATACTTACGTACAAACTCAATATCAATTATATCAATAATGAAAATGGTATAATTTCATACAAACACTAAACACAACACCGTTGCTATACTTAATGGAAATGCTATAATTACATACAAACGTTAAACTCAATAGTAAGGCCAAGGCTTAATTAAATTGCTATACTCTTGTCCCAAAATATCTAACTTGACATTACCGGCGTCCAAAGGGAGGGGAATCTTTCTAAAGAGGGGGAAAACGGAAGAAATTAGGGAACAAACCACATTTTTACACCTAAAGAAACCCACCCTCTTTTTGAAACCGCCAAACAGAAGGGGGTATTCCTTTTTTCCTCTCCTCTTCTCGTCCGCTAGCGACTGACCGAAAGTGAAACAGTGAATTGATCCAACATTGTATCCAATTTATTGTCAGCATTGTGTCCGTGCGTGTTCAGTTGAGTGCACTAGCGGATGAGAAGGGGAGGAAAAATTCCCCCCTATTCGGTGAGTTGAAAGAGGGCAATTTGTTCCTTACGGTGTAGGCAAAATGGCCTGAAAACTGCCAATCTCCCCCTCTTCGAAAAATTTCCC
>CAXIWR010000229.1:0-15000 GCA_964036265.1 Daptonema setosum | reverse complement strand
TGCAAGTCTACCAATTGCGTAGTCACATGTACAATTGCTTCAGCTTCAATCCCGTTCACAGTACAATGTACCACGGTCCTCACGCTCCCGCACTCAACAAATGCGATGGCATTTGACACACTGGACGTACACTTGTACTTGAACCGTAAACCTGTGTAACAATTAACACATCCTGTTACCTCTATCACTCGCACAGTACACACATTCATGTCCGTTGTTGTTGACCACTCCACGCCCTCCATCTTCATCTTCATTCTCATTGTCATGACGTCATTTTTCATTTTTGCTATGATCGTGCTGTCACTGCCTGTTTTCATTGTAAAGTACAAATTTCCCATTTCCAGCGGCAGAACATGCTCCTGCTCCATGAACATGTCCTCCACTTTCACACTCACGCACTGACATCCAACTCCGTATGTTCTCACTGAACATTGACACACGTCTGATGCTAAATAACACTCATTGAACGCTTCTGCCTGTTTCCGTGTAGCACACATCAGTGTCCCAACAGCATTCAACGACGGACTGCCACTGTTGCTCGTGTCTGACATCAATGTCCTATTGCCATTCGTGATGAACCTTTTGTTAAGCACAGGTGTCGGTGGCACACTCACTGAGTCGATAACCAACCGCACATTGTTAACTTTCGATTCAATCCCAGGCGTCATGACAACTTGAACTTGTTGTGTTTCTTCCTGTGTATGCACGTTAACATCCACCGTCACTTGGTATTGCCACAAAACACACTCAAAAACATGCCACAAATTTTCAGATGTGGGCACTGCATATGAACGGTAAAACATGCAGCCATCCGCATAACTGAAGCAACCATTCAACCATCCTGCATTTACTGATGCACATGATGTAAAACCCGGTCGTTCATTGGCTTCTCCATTGAATTCATCAAACTTCATGTCATGTGTAGTATTGCTGCATACAGTACTCACACATGGTTTCACTCCTGGACAGTGTTTCACAGATGCAGTTTTCACTCCATAACTTCTGCTGTAAAACATCGACTGTTTCACACACTGCAGTTCAATGTTCTTGACATTCACACTCACTTGTCCCATAACATCGTTGCCATTCGGTAAATTAATGATGATACACGCCTCTTGTCCAGTAGGTAACAGCGTTACTTCAGCCGTGTTTGTCACTTTACACGACAACTCTTTGTCAGTGCCTGTGCACTCCTGTGTCTTCGCCGTCATCATACTCAGTTCACCGCACCCTTTGACCAAGTAAAATTGCAGAAATATTATGATTATGCACAAAGCCACTGTAAGATACCACAATCCTTTGCCCTGTGCTCGGCGATGTGGTACGTACTCATGTCTATCATAGACAGCTGTAGACGACTGTATATCACTCAACTCATAGCTTTCATACATCGGCACATACATACGATGATATGCGGCATTTTTGGCTCTGTGACATCCAGCCAACGTCCATCTGTTAATTATGTACATGGTTTTCACAACGTAGTACAACCCAATCACCGTTGCCAATGCAATCAGAAACAATTTCACAAATGTTGATACAGACGCACAATGCATATTCCGTAACATCATTGGACATATGCCTGTCACACATTCAGAACGGACGACATCACAGAACGGAAAGCTGTCACACAATTCTTTCATCTCCGCCACCAGTAATCCTCTTTTGAACACCTTCACGCTCACGTGATGTTCACGCATAGTCACTTCAGGTGGTAGCATGAAATCAAATTTTCCCTCGGGTGGAAATGATCGATGGTAGCACACACTGATTGCTTTCTCACTCACACAAATTTGCACTGAATTCACGTGTTCTCCAATCGTGACTGTCAGTCCACCTTTTACGCACTCCATTGCACATCCCACACATGTATGCTCAGCCTCATTCCGTTGCTTGACTGCGTACACTGTGTGAAGTTGATAGCCCCAGGCCATTATTGGTACCGTAACCCCAGTCTGCCCGATATACATCGCTGACTTATGCGTTTTGTAATAACACAAACGAGTGCCTTTTCTTTCACACACGTTGTTTATTTCGCAAAACCGTTCAGTCCCGGTAATTGTACCATTTTGCTCACCCACGCACTCAAACTCCTGATGTTTCAGATCTATCACATTGATATTCAGTACATCAACTTTCTCTAATCGTTCATCTGGCAACATAATCGTCGCGATGCTCATGTTCATTGGTGTGCTGTCGCACCGCTCATCCAACTCGTACGCACACACGTCAGGTTTGTGATGTTTCAACATCAAACGTTGATCTTCACTGAGTTTCCATTTTCCATCAAACGAACCGTGAACACAACTCACTGACCAGCTTGGACACTTGCACTCATCACCACACTGACCAGTGTATGATAAATGTTTGTCCGCCACACATTGTTTCCACAGATAGCACAAGTCACCTCCGAAACGCTCAAATACTTGAATGCCACCATTCACACACGATTCTGTTTCTTTCATGATCAATCCATGATCATTTTTCATACAGCGACTGGCATTAGCACTTTTCAGCAGGCCCGCCAGTGTCAACAACAATGCGAGCAGCACAGTCGGCTGCAACCCAGCCAATCGTCTCGATCGACGCAATGGTTGCTGATCAAAGTTATCACGTGTCTTCTCTGGTTCGTTCTGGGACTCAATCTCAATCACGTTATCACTGTTGTTCATCTCAGTGTCTTCTTTGCTCTCCTCAAGTACCACATCAGCTTCCAATGGGTACAACATGTTAATTGGTCTGACCAATGTTGATCTGTTGGGCATTGTCAATGTCACCGATCGGACAACCCCATCCGCACTTTTCATCAAACTCTTGATTCTAGCCACTCTCCAGGCTCCACGTGGCAAATTTTCTTCTCCGATCAACACCACAGTACCAACCTTCGGAGGCACGTCCGTCATTGGACCTTTCTGTTTGTTGTGCACGATCGCACGCTCACGTAACGACAACAGATAATCCGTTTTGAACAATTCCCAGAATTTGTTCAAAATTTTCTGTTGATGCATCCATCGAATCCGTAGGGCCGTCGTTGATGATTGTTGAGGCAGGTACTCATCTTCTTCGTCTGCGTCCAGCACAGGAGCACCTGGCGAACGTCTAGGAGCGAAGAAATCCACCGGACGTAACACTTCAATGTTATCAACGCCACCGTACACGTACGTTAGTGGTCTCGTGTTTACCACTGCCGATGTTTCATACATCAATGTGCGCATCTCATCCACTGTCACTAGTTTCAGACCGATCGCACTCTTCAGACTGTTTTTCACCGTACGAACGAGACGTTCCACATGTCCGTTCTGCACCGGTGCCATAGGTGGACAATACACCCACTCAATCTGATGATCTGCACAATACTGCATTATTGATGCATCCACCTCACGACTAGGCACCGTCATCAGCGTTTTATTCACCAGCACCATCTGTGTGCCGTTGTCACTGTAACACTTTTTCGGAACTCCATAGACTGATACAAATCGTCTGAAAGCTGCCAGGAATCCTTCCGCTGACAGACTTTCAACCAAATCCACACGAACATTTCGTGTCTGCATGCACGTAAACAAAACACCCCATGCTTTCTTTTTCTCTTCCCCTGATTTCACTGTCAATGGTCCGAAGTAATCCACTCCACAGTACTCGAACACAGCCGTTGAACTGACTCTTTCAACGGGCATAGGAGCCATTTGCACTGGTTGACGATAAGCTCCTCCATACTGACGTACGCACGATGCACATCTGTGTATGTACTTACAAATCTGCTGCCTTCCGCTGCACAACCACCACCGTTGTCGCAGTGCAGCCAGCACATGTCTCACCTGAGCGTGATTCAGTTCTTCATGTACATGTCCAATCACCAGATTGGTATAGGCGCAATCTTTGGCCAGCAGGACCGGCGTGCGAGCGTCCTGCGGCAGCTCCGCATTCTCCAAGCGTCCTCGACACTTAATCAATCCATCACTGTCCACGAACAGCTTCAAAGTTTTCATCAGCTGACCTTTACTCTCATTTTTCAGGTCTTCTTTCACATGTGCACATTCAAGACGTTGATGATCGAGGTCCAGCACTACCTGCGCCACGGACTGCTCAACCACGGTCGGCCACCGCAGCACTCCCGGGGACATGCAGCTCAATGCTTTCATCATCGGAGTAGTTGGTTCTTTTTGTCTGCCCCCTGGTTTCATGCACTTCTTCACAAATCGAAGTACAAAGGCCATCACATTTCGAGTTTTCTTCAGCGTCGAATACCGATGACAATCAACCACAGGTTCCAATTTTGCTTTCTCAATCACTGGTAACATGATCACGTCCGACTTTTTTGGCACTTTGCCCAAATCATTCAACGCTTGATCATCGAATTTCTCATGTACTCTGATCGGCCAATTTTCAGGTGGTCCAGCCAGAAACTCTGGTCCATTGAACCACGGATGCGTCTTCACCTCCAAAATAGTTGCCGCTGTTCGTTTGCGACAACCATGATCAGCCGGATTGTCTCCCGTTGGTACGTATCGATAATCAAACGCATGTTCATTGATCAGTTTGACACGATTTTTCACGTAAACCGGCACCTTTTTATCAGTCACTCGCCACGCCAAACAAATTTGACTGTCGACCCATACCGTCACATCTTTATCTGGTATCTTCAGGTCGAGCTCTCGCTGCACATAGCTCACAAGCTCCACTCCCAGCACCATGCCCTGCAGCTCCAGACGTGGAATGAACTCCTCCCGACTCGATGGCGCACATCTGTGTCTGGCCGCCAACAGACGCACAACGGCTGATGAGTCATCAGTTTCTTCTCTTAGATACACTGCAGCGCAATATCCAGACTTCGATGCATCAGTAAAACAGTGTAAACTCAGCTTTCCAGTACCCTCCACATTCAGGTATCTGTCCAGCTTGATTTCTGACACTTTCAGAAGTTCATCCTTGATCGACTGCCACTCAGCCATCATCTGTTTCGGAACTTTATCCTCCCAATCCAGTTTAGCCGTCACCAGTTTCTGGAAGAACACTTTGGCCGCATTAACAACCGGTGTCAGCAATCCCAATGGATCGTACACAGTTGCCATGCTCCTCAGCACAGATCGTTTCGTATCAACCTCTTCAAGTTTTGGACTCTTCACCATAAGTTTGTCCTCAGTCTGCGACCACTTCATTCCCAACACCTTGACAGCATCATCACCGACTTTATCATCGTCCGGTATGACTTCCATCACTGATGCAGCATTTGTAGCCCATTCACGCATGTTCATTCCATGACTACGAAACACAGCTTTTGTGTAATCGTAAAACTGCTTCACTTCTTGTTCACTGCTCATTGACAAAATACAATTATCGACGTACATATGATCAGCGATCGCCTTAGCTCGTTGATCTTCCTGTCTGTCCATCAGGTACTGAATTGTTTCTTGTAGCAGGAAAGGTGATGCAATAACTCCAAACGGAACCCGTTTGAATCGCATAATCCGAATGTTCCCTTCAATCAACCAGGGTTTAGTCGGATCCCTGTACCATAAGAAACGCGTACAGTCACGTGACTCTCGTGCCAACGTCATCTGCAAGAACGCCTTGGCAATGTCACACGTCACACCATATTTTCCGAGTCGAAAATTCATGAGTAGCGACACAACATCTCTTGGTTTTACCGCACCCTTCAGAATGACATCATTCAAACTGAGATGATGCTCACCCGACTCTGCTGAAGCGTCAAGACACACCCTTGTCTTAGTTGTGTTGCTGCTCGCTTTGATAACATATGTTTGGGCCAACAGGTGTTCCACACCTTCAGGTTCCATCGGTGCCTCTTCAATTACACCATCAGCTTCTTGCTTGTTCATAATCTCTGTCACGTCTTGCAGCATCTTCGGATTTGCCTGCAACTTCTTCGCACTCTGACAGAATCGAGCAAAAGTCTGCTCATAGTTCGTAGGTAACAGTGACGCATTATCCTTCCATGGCCACCCCACCTCAGGTCGACCATCTTCTTGAAGTCGAATCGTCTTCTTGAACGACTCCAATGCTTCTTTATCTTCATCAATTTCATCCACGACTTTCTCAGTCAGTTGATCATCAAACATAGATTCAACTGTGTTCTTCATGTCATGCATATCATCTGCCATATATATGTCATCCGTCGTACTATCTGCCAACACACTCATAGTCACGACGCTCATTGACTGACATACATCTTCGACCATGTCCGATTCACCAAACACAGCACCACCAAGACACGTTGGCATTATACACAAACCCGACGGCAGGTGTTTCATTCTGTCAGTCACGATCTGACTGAAGTACTTTGCGTCCAAAAGTATGTCAGGCGAGACTCTCTGTTCCTGACCACACACCACCGCTCTGTACTGCACAGGTAGACCATTCATCACCTCCAGGTCTCTTTGGCTCAGTACAGGTCGACATTGTTCATGTCCGATTGCATATTTAGCCGTACGCGTGGCTCTCACAGTCAGTTTCTTGCCATTCAATTTCAAGATGTCGAATGTAAGCACATTTGCTTTCATCTTACGTGCCTTCTTTGCACCGAACGCATGTATGTTGATCATTCCGCCGTCAACACCTCTATTCAGATTCAACTTGTGTGTCAAACTGTCCGACACGAACGAACGTTGAGCTCCCGGATCCAAAAACGCCCAACATTTCACTTCTCGTCCAGTCGGTCCCACTGCCGTAACAGGCACACACATTAGCACGGTAGTCTTTTCGGCCTCACATGCCTGATTCATCACCAAGTTGTTTTCATGATTCTCTTTCACTTCATGTGGCTCCATTTGCACCGTCTTCACTTGTATCATTGTCTTCTCACATTCAATGCCCATCTCCACATCTGACTCATCACTGGACTCGACGATATGACTCATAACCTCCGTTTTCACATTTCCGGTCTGTATACCAAAACAAAGAGCAGTATGATGTGCTTTGCTCTTGCATTTGTAACACCACTTGTTACTTTGACACTTCAACACCGCATGTCCAGGTTCCAGACACTTGAAGCACAACCTCTGCTTCATTGCTACCTGTTTGCGTGTTTTCAAATCAGTCACCTTCTCACACATATCACTCCAATGTGATCCGCCACAGAATGCGCACCATTTACGCGTTCCACCTTTGGCCTGCCATTGTTGACTTTGGTTGCCATATGAAGCTTGTTGCTGACCATATGCACCTGTAGACCTAGAATTACCGTATCCTCCGGCAAATCTAGTCTGTGCATATCCACCATTCCAAGTTTGACCATACCCTGTCGTCTGAGCAAATCCACCAGTTTGTCGTTGTTCATAGCCAGCATATCCACCAGCATTACCGCTATATCTGTTTGTCTTGCCATATGCTTGCTTTTTTCTGTTTTGAGCCGGTCGCACATTAGCAGAAAAAACCTGAGATGACCGCACCTCACGTACGTCATTCATTTTTTTCTCTCCACTCAGAGTTTCCAGACGTTCCATACGTTCAGTCACTCGCTGTAGACTTTTTATCAATTCAGTAACAGTCCACGGACGATCCTCCGTCACTCCTGTATGCTCATCATTTACTTGTCGCACAAGTTCCATGTCCTCATTTACCTTCCACGGCAGTCTCTCTTGAATCATGTCGACCAACAGCGCACGATTTGAACCTGAATCAACATCATCACCCAAACGCTCCAGTTGACGCACACACTGCTCCAACTGTTCAGCCATCAATCGTAGTCTGTCCGATTTCACACTCTGAACGACAGGCAACTTTCGCAATCTCTTATACGTCGCATCACGTAACTTCTCGAGTTTATGGTATTTCTGCCATACCATTTCAAACGCCTCTTCATATGTACAGTTCGCAACTGTCAGAGCACCAATTACGTTTTGTGCTTCGCCCACCAACTTCGATTTCAGAATTTGAAACTTTTGTACAGGTGCATAAACTGGATTCTGATGTACGAACATCACAAATGCATCCATGAACTCCAGCCAGTTTTCACTTTTGCCATCAAACTCTTTAATTTCAACCTTTGCGTTTATCTTCACCTGCATACCTGCAGCCACTGCCTGATCCACCATCATCACAGGTGGCTGTGCATTCAAATGCAACATGTTCTGTCCTGAGTCAGTCACTCCACCAGACACATGTGCACCAGCACCAGCAGTCACATCTGTAGTAACACCTGCAGCCACACCTGCAGTACCAGTACCATACATACCAACACTCACTGGCTGTATGTATGTACTGCTGACGTTTGGTGCACCCGTGTGTACACCAGCTGACTGCGTTGCATGCTGACTCCCACCAGCCGCCGTTGTTGTTGTTGTTGTCAGCGTAACAGAAGCCATGCACACTGGTTGTGTTACAACTGTCTGACTGAATTGCAATCCATGTCCTGACTGCCCAACAGACAAACGTTGTAGCCATTCACTCACTTCCATCAATTTCGAATCGATATTAATTATCAACTGCTCCGCAGAAGTCACTAACGGCATGTATTCCACAATTATTTTCGCTTCATACGCATCTTCTTCTTCTTTGCGCTCTACATCACTCAGACCAGACTCCAGAATTTTTTTCCAATCCTGGTTCACTTCATCAAACTTTTTAATGGACGCACTCACTGTGCTCCGATCATTCACCAATTTGAGTCGCAACTCACTCAGCTTTTCAATCTTCTGCTCTTCCGTGTCATTATCACTGAACAACTCTCTTGGCAGTTGCACCTTGTCCAAACGGCTTTTCAGTGTCGCCCTCTGCGGTCCAACCACTTTCGACAAATGCCCTGAACGCATTTTATAACACACACTCAGTCAGGTATTACACACAAACTCAACTTTGTCGTGTAAAATCCAACCACTGATGTATGTTTTACTGTCTGCTGCAACAAATACACGCAAAAAATACCACAATATTTTTTGCCGCACCGCACCACACGTGAATGTGAATGCACAACACACAAACTCAGTCCTGTGTCACACACACAAACTCCACTTTGTTGTGTACACCAGCTACTGAATTATGTTTGCCACAAACCACAAACACAATCTTTCGTTGACGCACCGCACCACACGTGAATGTGAATGCACAAAACACACACTCAGTCCCGTGTCACACACACAAACTCAACTTTGTTGTGCACACCAGCCACTGATGTATGTTTGCCACAAACCACAAACACACACTTCCACACGTTGACGCACCGCACCACACGTGAATGCACCTCCTTTCTTGTCAGTCAGTCAGTCTGTCTGACACGCTCACTCAGTCAGTTGGTCTGACCACTTCCGATTTGCAGCGGATGCCACTGTACGAAACTCCAATTCCGCGATAAATAATTACTGTTGTTTATTGATGATGTAGATGTGATGGTCAACGCATAGAATGATAGAATGAATGAAAGGCACCAAAATTCGTGCTATAAAGTCTGCTTATCGGAATTTGTTAAAAGATCACCCCATCGAATCATAACCAAATGTTTTTGTTATTCACAGGAATAAGTTCATGGGAAAAGTGCGCAGCATCATTTTATGAACTTTCAAAGGTTTATATAGATAACAAACTACAGGGTAATCCTGCACACTCACTCACTCACTCACTCACTCACTCACTCACTCACTCAGATATCGTAACCGACGCGAGTTTGCGCTGTTCATCAGCCAATTTCGTCAGGATGATGAGCTCTAAATCCCTAGGTAAAAGAAGTTTACCATCCACAACCACGGGAAGTAGAACGGGTGAAACGGCTAAATTCGAACTTGGTTTACTAACAAACAAAGACCTAGAAGATGAACCGTTGACGTGATCTTCAGAAAAACCAATTTCCTGATTTTTGACAGAAAATAAACCGGAAAAAGTTAAGCGAAGCGTTGATGTGTTTACTTTTATAATGCGAGGGTAATCCGAGAATTAAGTTGCTGAGTGTAGCTCATTCTGGTTGCTGCCAAAAATCGTTTATTATTTCGTGGTAAAATATTTATTTCCTTGAATGGTAGTCACTGACTTAACTCGGACTTTTCTAAATCATAATTTGTCTGATCTCTAGTTTATGTAATTTCATACGTACATGAAACAGTATTTATATTATTAGACATATTTTTTGTCGTTTATTACTCTCGTTCAACTTAAAAGGTAAAACACAAAAATGTACAAAAAGCTAAAAGCTGAAATTATAATAAAAAGCATTAAAAAGTCATGATAGCTAGTTTGGTCAAGTAAAATATAGAGAATTATACGAACTCGTCAATGTAATATTTACAATCATAATGTTTGACTAATAATTGATGATAATGATAAATATCTAATCCCAATATAGTGCTGACAAACATCTATTAGAAAATTTTGTTTGTAACTTTTTGTCCTGCATGAATGCGGATTATGGATTCACACAACAAAACCTTAAGAAGGGTTGTTCTGGAGATGAAGATGATTTAGGTAGTACCAAGCTCACATTGGGTATATAAAACATGTGTTCAATTAGGACCACTTTGGTTTTTACTTCTTTTCTATAATAATTTGGTATGAAAGCTTTTTTAGCTTGAAAAGCAAGAAGTATGATAAAAATCAAATGGGTCATACAGTAAAGGATGTTTTATAAACCCAACGTGAGCTTCAAACTACCTTAAAAAATTCTTCTTCAAAATAATCATTTTCGATGTAGTTTTTGTGTGAATTCGCATTTATGCAGGACAAAATATTAAAACGAAAGTTTTCTAAAAGAAGTTTGTCAGCACTGTATCCATCTCTCACCATCACTTGTGGGATTTGAAAAACTATGATACAAAAGCCAAATTATGTATGTACAAATATCAAATAAATCCAAAATCAAGCTCAATACAGCAAACCTAGAACTAAGCCTAGGCATAAGCCTAAACTTAAGATTAAGGCTAATGCTAACTTTTACGATTTTAAGCCTAAGCCTAAACCTAAGTACCACCTTCTTCATCACTGCTCGTGTCACTCGGAAGCACGAAGTCAACCGGCAGAGAAGGTGAGAGGTCCTCAGTTTTGCTTGATGTTGAGCGGAATCGACTCACTCGAGCCAGAGCTGAGTCGCTCAGTTGACCTACGCGTGAGTGAGTGAGTAAATGAGGGAGTGAGTAAGTGAGTAAGTGAGTGAGTGAGTGAGTGAGTGAGTGAGTGAGTGAGTGAGTGAGTGAGTGAGTGAGTGAGTGAGTGAGTGAGTGAGTGAGTGAGTGAGTGAGTGAGTGAGTTATGGAATGAGTGGAAATAACTAACGTAAGTTGGCACCACTGTTGCGGAAGCTGGCCTCGGTGCAGATTTCTGAAGACAAACGCAGATTTTGAGCAAAGAAAAACAGATTGACTTGATAAACTAGAATTTTCAATACTTGGAAGTTTTTGTTTTTAGAACTTACTGACTGCTTCATTACGTATTTTTTCTGATTGTATTCAAAACACAAATACATTGCATGAACAATGAAAGACAGTAATACCTGGGAACCTAGCATTTTTCAAGATCTGTCTGTTTTTTTTCTAGGATTTACTGGTTGTTCAAATTAAAATGTCAACCAGTGATCGGACGGTTCTTGGTCTCTGGCAGACAAATGCTCAGATAAACCATGTTGATGAGCATCGGCGCCGCGTGCAGCACCACGAACACGAGTGGGCCGATCAGTTGTTCCAGGAAGAAAAAGCCGGAGACATCCTGAAAAAATGGGCTATGTGTTTGGCTAAGTATGTAGTGCAGTTTTCGGGTTTTAATTACATATTTTTAAATATTTATAGAATGAAGTAATGAAGTAATACAAATGTAGTTTTGTACATAATGTCTGCCCATCGTTTATTCCACAATGCTACACTAAACAAGGATGTCATGCATGTAAAAGCTGTGTGCGCCCCGTTAATTTCAATAGGCATGAATGCGGTCTACGCCGTGCATGTGCAACGCCCACATGAAAGCCTAAGCCTGAGCTTCCTGATAACCCAAGTTAATCTAACCAGCAGTCCCTGTACGCAGATCAGCAGTGAACTGAGCGAGCTGGCTGCAGCGCGGGCCTTCACGGGCACAAGTTCAGATGCCAGGAAGAATGACATGGGTCCGGCACCAATGGCGAACGCTATGTTGAAGATCATGATACTGGCCTGTGTTATGTAGTGAGTGAGTGAGTGAGTGAGTGAGTGAGTGAGTGAGTGAGTGAGTGAGTGAGTGAGTGAGTGAGTGAGTGAGTGAGTGAGTGAGTGAGTGAGTGAGTGAGTGAGTGAGTGAGTGAGTGAGTGAGTGAGTGAGTGAGTGAGTGAGTGAGTGAGTGAGTGAGTGAGTGAGTGAGTGAGTGAGTGAGTGAGTGAGTGAGTGAGTGAGTGATAACGGGTGAGTGAGTGAATTAGTGAGTGAGTGAGTGAGAAATTGAGAGAGTTAGTGAGTAAATGAGTGACTGAGTGAGTGACCAACCACAAACGCATACGCGATCCAGTCCCACATGTAAACGTTGTAGGTGTAGATGAGACAGCAGGCAACAATGTTGATCAGGGCACAGATGAAACACGAGCCGAGTAGTAGACGTCGACGACTGAACAGGTCGACTGAAAATAAGGGTCAGAGAATCTGAATTGAAAATATGTTTGATCAGTCACAACACAACACAACCAAGTGACCTGGAAACATTCAGAACAACTTTTGATGCAGTAAACTGATTTTGTGGGATTTTTCAGTCGGATAGTTTCTCTTATTTATAAAAACACAAGTATTTATAATTTAACTAACTGACTACGATGGCGGCCAGATTGGACAAAAATAACGGCAATGAAGCAACGGCTGCCCAGTTGGACGCCTGTTAACGTCAATAGAACTGAGTGACTGAATGACTGACTGACTGACTGACTGACTGACTGACTGACTGACATATTGACTGACTGACTGACTGACTGACTGTCTGGCTGGCTGACTGACTGACTGATTTACTGACTGACTGACTGACTGACTGAATGACTGACTGACTGACTGACTGACTGACTGACTGACTGACTGACTGACTGACTGACTGACTGACTGACTGACTGACTGACTGACTGACTGACTGACTGACTGACTGACTGACTGACTGACTGACTGACTAACTGACTGACTGACTGACTGACTGACTGACTGACTGACTGACTGACTGACTGACTGACTGACTGACTGACCTGTTCTTGTGTGAAACCGGCACGGAATAGGATTAGGGTGGAACAAATGCCGATGACTTCAATACCAGAAAGAATATTAGTGGCAGCTACGGACAATGTCAGTATCATACTGCTACGAACATTAGAATCAGCAAACGACTGGCTGATGGACATCATTTTTACACAGTCATTCAGAGCTGAAAAGTGATAAGCTCACTCACTCACTCACTCACTCACTCACTCACTCACTCATTCACTCACCGATTTCACGTCGTATCTCATCAGCCACAAGCAGCCCATCACATTTCTTACCCTGATAATAATAGATGCGAGACAGGGTCTTGTCATCATGCCCCTTCACAAGCAGATAATTTGGCGTTTCGTGGCAAAAGATGAGAACCAGAACAAACGCCAGAATGGAAAATGCCTGAAATTATATCTATGTATTTCTTTCCTTGAAATATACGAATTAAGTCATTCTCGCTAGCGCATTGCTGAAGAAGGTTAACTCCAATGAGTTACTGTATTCGACTGCATGATACATATACAGTACAAGCAACTAAAAATGCCCTGAAGGCATGGGGAGTAACGAATATGGTTCGATCCTGGCAAGTCCAATCGTGAAAAAGTATGAGACAAGAAAGTTTTATTCTTATATTTTAGATAGTCTGATCGTGAAAAAGCAGGAAACAAGATTTGCGATGAATCACGAAAAAGCTTGTACTTCATTAAATCAAGAATCAAACCAAATTACACGAAACTTATCTGGGACTTTTCACGAGTGGCGTGGTAATCATTAGAAATAAGATTTATTTTTAATGAAAATGCTGGAATTCAGTAGAACATATCTTTATAGAAAATCCCATGCTTTCCTATATAAAAATTAGATAAAAAAAGGGTCGTGACAGACTGGTCACACAAACAGCTCAGAACTAGCTAAACGAAATACAGAGGATTTCGTTTTCACCCAAAAGTCCCAAATATGTTTCGTGTAATTTGGTTTGATTCTTGATTTAATGAAGTACAAGCTTTTTCGTGATTCATCGCAAATCTTGTTTCCTGCTTTTTCACGATCAGACTATCTAAAATATAAGAATAAAACTTTCTTGTCTCATACTTTTTCACGATTGGACTTGCCAGGATCGAACCATATTCGTTACTCCCCATGCCTTCAGGGCATTTTTAGTTGCTTGTCTTCTACTTTTTTATGTGTGAACAAATCAAGTATAGATTATGTGAAAAAGTCTCAGATCTTCGATAAATTTGGATTTTCAATCATTGAATTACAGAAAAAATCGTGAGAACAGGGATCGTTCGCGAGCCTCTTAAAACTTTTCTTATAGAAGGAGTCATTACATAATTGACAGAATGATGTAAAAAAACCCTGAATTAGTGATAATGTGAATTAAAAGCTGCCTTACGTTATCTAAAATTGACCGTTGAGGTTCTAGAGCAGTATATAATATCAAAAAAGAAACAATATGACATTTTCGTTGTTATTGATTTTTAGGGGTATTGAACTCAGAACCACTTGTTTAACATGCAGACCCACTATCCACTTGACTACCTTGACCAAAATATTATATAAATTAGTTCCCATCATGAAACATAATTTCCAATCATAAATGTATCATTACATCTAGTGTGAAAGTAACTTCAAAACTTGACTATTATTTGGTTAGCACCGAGTTGTACTTACAGCTGACGATATGTACCTTGTGACCCTTGAAAAATTTTCTTCACTAGACTACTTAAAATACGGTTTTGATGTGTTTTGATGATAATGGTTTATGTCTAGAAATGACAAAAAATTACTTTGAAAAAAAAATTTTGGTCAGTTTTTCTTTATTTTTGCTGTTTTTGACAGATTATAAAAATTTATTTGAAGGTCCTGATTAAGTTT
>CAXIWR010000228.1:0-17645 GCA_964036265.1 Daptonema setosum | reverse complement strand
GCACTGACTGACTGACTGACTGACTGATTGACTGAATGACTGACTGACTGATTGACTGACTGACTGACTGACTGACAGACTTGATGAGTGAGTGAGTGAGTGAGTGAGTGAGTGAGTGAGTGAGTGAGTGAGTGAGTGAGTGAGTGAGTGCGTGAATGAGTGCGTGAGTCAGCGCGTGAGTGAGTGCGTGAGTGAATGTGTAAAAATTTTGTGTCGTTATATAACATTTCGAGCAATTCTTTATCATCATTGTAAAAAAGAAAGTTATCCTTTTGACGCTTTTATACAATTAGCTCCCCTGCTGAGGCTAACGCGCCAACGGTCCTCAAGTGAAGTTTGCTTTTATTATATTTCCATAGTTATGAAACATTAAAGTTTGTTTAGCATAGTTTCAGGTGGCTGTCGTTACCCCAGAGTTCGACCAGAGTTCAGCTTCCCTTACATCAAAGTTGTCTAAAATCAAAATTATAATCTTCGCATGACATGAGCTAAAAATCAGCATCTTTTGAATCACTCTCAGTGGTTGTCGTTACCCCGTCATTTGAGTAGAGTTTCCCCTCCGCTGTGTCTAAGTTTGTAGAACTAAAATCTATATCCTTGATGAAACGTGAACTGTGAATCGGCAACTGCCGAGAAAGAGCTATTACGGCTGTCGCTGGTTTCTGTGAATTGATCAGTTCGGAAGCGAAGCTATCAATATTTGACATTAAGTGTATGTGCGTTAACTATTTCCTGTGTCCTAAACAAAGTACTGACTGACGGACTGACTGACTGAAAGACCCACTGACTGACTGACTAACTGACTGACTAAGTGAGTGAGTGAGTGAGTTACTGACTAACTGACTGACTGACTGACTGACTGACTGACTGCTCATTCAATCACCCATCAAGTCAGTTTGTCAGTCACTCAGTATGATAGTCCGTCGGGCATTTCGTCAGTCAGTAAGTCAGTCTGCCAGTTTATTAGCCAGTTCATAAGTCAGTTCTTCAGTTAGTCAGTTAAGTTAGTCAGTCTTTTTTTTATTCAGTATGTCCGTCCGTCAGTCAGTTAGTCAGTCAGTCAGTCAGTCAGTCAGTCAGTCAGTTAGTCAGTCAGTCAGTTGTTTAGCATCGTATCTGTAGCGAAAAGACACGCACTGTTGTTTCGCCTAGTGTTGTTGTTTGATTGCCGATATGAAGAAGTCCACAGGTCCAGGTTGAAGTCAATATTTTATTGTTATCATAACGAGATACAATAGAATACATTCGATCGAGCAATGATAATGTGAAGTAATAGAATCATATTTATAGTATAAGAAATTAGTGCAATGTAATCAATAGAACAATAAGAGTTTCGAAATGCGGTATAAAAAACGTTCGAAATCGATGAAGTGTGAAGTTAATTAGCGTCAAATGTACATGGCGTGATTCATAGTTGTTCGCTGCGCAATAGTGCGCAGTCATAAGTGTTACAAACATTAGTGTAATAATCATGACAATTCATTTACGAAATTATACGTTTACAAGATGTTTTGTGTGTGAGGAAACTTATGTGGATTGAATGTAAGAGAGAGAGAGAGAGAGAGAGAAAATCCACAACAGTCCCCCCGTTTTTGATGGTTATGTAGATATGCAAAGAAATGTAAAAGGTGTTGAATATATAATATAAAATATAGAGCATAGAAAAAATTTGCAACACAGTGAATATTTCATCAACAGAAGTAAACAATGAAACAGTTAATCATGATATAAATTCAAGAGGCAAAATGTGTGATATTAAAACATGCAATAAATCAATAAATATCGATATCACGAATGCATTATAGTAGAGATGTCAATATTAATATCCTGTTCAGTATATATTATTTTTCTTAGTTTTTGTTACGGCGAGAAGTTTTATCGTTTGATGGCCGTAGAGCTTATGTAGGTTTTGCTTTGTTGAGTTGACGAGTGTAAAACATGACGAATTTTGACAGTTTTTTGTTGTAATGTTGATAAATGAGTGTTGTTTTGGTGTTGATTGTTGGAAAGATGGTGACTTATTGAGCCGTTGCGTATATGTACATATGTAGGCATTGTGTTTTTATCTTATTTTTAGCCTAGGTTGGATAGACACGATTAATTGCTAGTCGGTTGATCCTGGTGGGTTCACGTAGAGAAGTCATGTTATAGTGAAAAGATTGAGTGGTTTGTTGTTCATAAGATGTTTGTTAATTTGAGTTGTATTCTAAGCCTGGATGGTGCAGCAAGTTTGTAATCGGTTTTATCGTCGCACACTGTGATTACTGTTGAGTAGTTACATATGTACATGTTATCGGCTCATCAGGATTTTACATAAGTACATAAGGTTTTTAGAAGACGTTATTTGATACTACACTGCAAATTGTCATCATAATATTATCTTGGATATCAAATCGGCACTAAATAACGTAATGATATAATTATAAAATTAAACAAACGCACATAGAATTACATACAGTATATCATAGTATATGAAGTAAGAATCAACATGACACAATTGATTAATAAATTAATGGATTTTATATGTTTCATAATAATTTTCATCAGCAATTGGCAAACGAAAATTGTTATGGTACAACTTAATTTAAGTAGAAAATTTTAATAATGGTAAGAGAGAGACCTAAAGGTTAGGTTAGTATAAGGTTAATTTGTGTTAGAGTGTTTTGAACGCAGCGACTCTCCGCTTTCTTCGATAAAGATTTTTGAGCGTTCGGTACAGGGTGGGGATGCACAGGGGTAATAATATAGCGGTTAGGATAGCTGCAATGAATACAGAGATACCAGTTATGATAGAGGGTATCCAATTAGTCGTGATTAAGTTTTGTAAATAAGAGAAATCAAAATCTTCGCTATCTATAATTTTGCTATTAAGAGTGAGTTCGAATAAGATTCGGACCAAACCGTTTGAAATTTCGGTCAACAAAAAAAATTAATTTTGATGAAAATGAGTCAAAACAACCGTAATCAAGTGTACATGAGTACTCAATCGACCATTTACTCAGATTTTGTCGTTAGCGAGTTTTATATGAGAAAAAGCTAAAATTTAGTGAAACCTTTACGCGCGATTTTCTCATTTCATGTCATTCCGTAATACATCGAGACATGGCTCATTCGAAAGGCCGTGTCTCAATCTAGGTCTGTGTGAAAATGCAGACCTACGTATTTCGTTTTTCTAATTTATTCAATTATCAAAAATTTAGTATGGAAAATTTTTCACAACCACAAATTTGGAAACTCGAATTTTAAATGTGTGTGTGCCTTAGTAAAGTGCTTTCAGAGTAAAAATGAAAGTAAAATAAAAAAATGTCAATCTAAAAAACAGACGGAAAAATATAGACGTGATAATTGATTATTCATAATTTGGATTTGACTGGCTAAGCGTGGTGCACTGGCCAATCAGTAGGATAGCGCTGTGGGCACAGCTCTCAGCGCTCAGCGCTCATTGGCTGCTGCATTTGAATTTGAACTATTTAATATATAATTTTGTGAATATTCCGCTTTGGACGTTACGATGTTTTACATATTTTCCTTTTTACTTTTCATTTTACTTTCCTTTTTACTCTGTCTAGAATCATATGGCACTTCAATTATTCAGCGTGTTACAGGTTCAAACCTTCAATTATCGATACTTTTTATATCTGAGGAACACGTTCTTCTTTCGGCTAATGCTGAGTTCACTTTTCAATTTCAATGTGCCACTAAAGCGCATCGATCAAACTAATCTTTATTGTATTTTTAGGTAAAAATTTCCTCGTCTTGCGTGCCGAAGAAATTAGCGTTTCCGGCAACTTCCATCGCTCGAAATTAAAGTTTTTGTCATTCCTGCGCAAACAATGCAACTTCAAGCCGTCACGTGGCTCGTTTCATTATCGCGCACTCTCTAGGATTTTCTGGCGTGTCTTTCTGGAAAGGTGGGTGGTGTGTTTTTTTTACTTTGCTTAATATACTTATATTAAGTTTAATTTAGCTGATTGAACGCCGTTTGCTTTTTATATGTCGTTTATATAATTGTTTACTAAATCACTCAGTCATTATGAGGCTCACTCATCCCCATACTAAAAACTCATCCTCTGACTGACTCGACTCACTCGCTCATTCAATCTCTCACTGTCTCACTCACCCACTTACTCTCTCATTCACTGGCGGACGAGCCGAACCCCCAAAGGGAGGGGAATCTTGTCTAAGTTGTTCATTTTTCACTCCTAGATAAAAAAAAACTAAAAACAGTATCACATAATTTCAGTTGCAGCAGAGGACATCATTTTCAAGTGATTATCAGCACTTAATTTGAAAGTCCGTCTTTTTACAAACCTTCTTGCCCCTCTTTCCGTGGAACAGTCCAACAGAATTTTATTTTTATCATTCCATTCCTGATTTTCAGTTGGTCGATATCGTTAACGGATGCCGAGGGTACGATATACGAAAACGAACAGTTTCAGCTGCGATTCCTCTTCTCCGATAAGTACCCTTTCACTTCGCCCGAGGTTGGTTATAACAATCTCAATTAAGAAATAACGATACTAAAATTAAACTTGTGCCAATAAGATATTCACGACTCACGCACGAAAAGAAGTCTTGTAAAACTTATTAGGGATGATCACTGGCGGACGAGCGAAACCTCCAAAGGGAGGGGGATTTTTCCAAAGAGGGGGGAATCAGCATAAATTATTCCATTTTATCTACACCTTAAGGAACAAATTCTACGTTTTGAAACTGCCAAAGAGGAGGATTTCCACTTTTCCCTCCCCTTCTCGTCCGCTACGCTAGGGATGATCTCGGGATGACCAGCGAATGTTTCGTTGCGAAATTCAGCATTTTCCTGTGCTTAGCACTAGCGGACGATAAGGGGAGGGAAAAGTGGAATTCCCTCTCTTTTGCGGTTTCAAAAAGTATAATTTGTTTTTTGTTCCCTAAAGGTGTAGCTAAAATGGCCTTATTCATGTGAATTCTCCTCTCTTTAGAGAAATTCCCCTTCCTTTGATTTCGTCAAAAAGGGGGAATTAGCAAATATTAAACCATTTTACCTACACCTTTTAAGCCATTTTACCTACACCTTAAGTAACAAACTATACTTTTCGAAACCTCCAAAGAGGGGGAATTCCACTTTTCCCTCCCCTTCTCGTCCGCTAGTGCACGTATGAATTATAAGCCCTGCTGTAATCGACTAAAAAGGTGTTTCATCATCAACTAAAATAGAGGATTTATATAAAAATTGAAAATAGAAATTATATAAAAAATTTCGTTATGAACAATCGTCATTTTCGACATACTTTCTAGAATGTTCTCAGTAATAAGCTACTTTTCGGAAACAGAAAGATGGTGGGCTGTCTCGAATACGGATATGTTCAGTGACAGCTGTATCGATTGAGTTCCGAGCTCATGACGACTGGCTGGCCCAATTTTGCGCTCTTGAATGCTGGATCGCTCGAATGTTTTCCCGATAGAGGAAGGGGTATGACCCCTTCTCGCCCTATCCGTTTGCGAAAACATGTTCTTCTGGGCTTATGCGAATTTGCGTTTGCGCTCATGTTTCCCATTTTATGTGTCAATTAAGCCCATCGATTAATTTTATCTTTATTTTAATCTATTGTTTTTCAGGTCAAAAGAAAGTCCTCGTGCATGCCGAAGAGATCAGCATTTCTGGCAACTTCCATCGTTACAAGTTTTGACTGCGCAATCGATGCAGCATCAAGCCTTCAAGTGGCTCTAGGATTTTCGGACGTTTCGTTAGGTATGTGGTGTTTTTCTTTTACTTTGCTTAATTTACTTAATGTGTTTTGCCGATACGAATAGATGTCTGTCCGATTCGCTCCTCACGGTACTTCATGAGGAGCAGGGGTGGGCCGGGTTTTTTTGGCGTTTTGCAGGGGGGGGGGGGGGTAGCCGACAGAAAATCCCATTTTACCCGACCTGTCCGAAAAGTGGGGGGAGTAAGGTCGGGTAGGGGGGGTAGAAAAAAATTTTTCCGCAAAAAACGCTTGTTTTTTGCTTGTTTTTGCTAAAAACTCTTCTATTATAAGGTATAAACATCACATATACCGGTTTTTTCAGGTTTTAACCAAGAAAATTGACCCAGAAAACGTGTTTCTTCGAAAAAAAATTCTCACAGCCAGAAATTTTTGGAAAATGAGCCTCAAAATCGAGGTTTTGAGGCCGATTTTCTCAAAAATTTCGAGTAGGGAGGGAGGGGGTAGGCGACCTAAATTTTTGTCTAGGGGGGGAGGGGTTGGCTACCCGCCGACCCTGAAAAGTGGGGGGGTAAACCCCCCGCCCCCTGCGGCCCACCTCTGATGAGGAGTAAAATTTTCGAAACTAGTAACTTTCTTCACTATCTTTGAAATGTGAACTAAAATCAAAACGAGTGAAGAAAGTGATTGGAAGAACAAAGAGTGGGTGGTTGAACAAGAGAATTAGTGATTATTCAAGTATGTGAGTGAGTGAATGAATAGTTAGGCTCAGTTATTCATACTCCACTATGGTTGGTTTGCGACACGAAGTGCTTGAGTAGCTTAGCTTTTGTGGTTTATTAAGAGAAAATGCTGAATATATATATCCCAATTTTTCTTATATTCTTCTACAATCAAAATTTTTTTGTATTAATAAAAAAAAATGTTTCAGATTTTTTTACTTAATTTCAGTGAAGCCGTTGTCAACCAGGTGCTCGATGAGTTGGGTATTCAGATGAACGAACAGTTGACAGACCTGCCGGCGCCTGGTACAAGTGTAGGAGTAGCAGCCGGAGGTTGTTAACCCAGGAATTCACTCCATTACTCACTCACTTTCTCACTCACTCGCTCACTCACTCATTCACTTCGTCACTCTTTCGCTCACTACCTCACTCACTCACTCACTCACTCACACTCATCCACTCACTAACCATTCACTTACCAACCCACTCACTCGCTCACTCACTTACCAACCCACCCACTCGCTCACTCACTCATTCACTTATTCACTCACTCACTCACCCACTCAGTCGCTCACTCTCTCACTCATTCACTTTGTCACTCACTCACTCACCATCTTCTTCACAATCTCACTCACCAGCTCACACACCTTTTCACTTATTCACTCACACTCACTCACTCACTCACTCACTCACTCACTCACTCACTCACTCACTCACTCACCAACTCACACACTCACTCACCTGTGCACTCACTCACTCACTGACTCACCGACTCACCAACTCACACACCCTTTCACTCATTCATTCACTCACTCACACACTCATTCACTCACCCACTCACTCACTCACTGTCACTCTTTCTTCAGGTGCCAAAGGCAAAGTGGCCGAACCGGCGCTCAGTGACGCCGATGCTGACCTGCAGGCCCGACTGGAAAATTTACGCCGAGAATGATCACTCATGAAACATTATGTACACAGAAGTATAGTTGAGAATGAATTACTATTCCAAAAAATGCGTGAAATCTCGATAAACATTTTAATGTTTCAGGATGTCATATTTTTTGTCGAAGAAGATATCGTTAGTATAAACAGGATGCTATTGGTTTTTTCTCTTTGTATTGACAATATCTTAATTGACAAAAACTAACGGCATGAGTCATCCGAACGTTTATTGAGAAATCAGGCACCTGTTTGGAATAGCTATTTGTTTTGACGGTGTCATAATAAAAAAGAACTGTTCTGTAAGTACGATCTTTGTGATATACAAACTTTTATTATTAAGTTCCGCTGACGCGAACAAAAACTTCAATCGACTATGATGGAAATCTCAAATGGATTTTGATCATATCTCGAACAGTTTTTTCTATTCGACTATGATGTTTTGAAGTCGGAGCTATAATTTGTAATCTAATCGCCTCATTGCTGTACATATTCAACTTTATAGTTAAGGGGTAATAATGTTATGCATCATTTTTCGCCCCTGATTCCCGCGTGTATAGTTGACTTTCGGTATCTTTTTTAAGCTTTTTCTGTGAGTCTTTTACCC
Organism: Daptonema setosum; assembly: GCA_964036265.1. Taxonomy (NCBI): domain Eukaryota; kingdom Metazoa; phylum Nematoda; class Chromadorea; order Monhysterida; family Xyalidae; genus Daptonema; species Daptonema setosum. The sequence continues at coordinate 9,690 of CAXIWR010000228.1, read as the reverse complement.
ACTTTGAAAGAAAAGAGCTCAGCTAAATTTTGGTTATATGTGGAGAAACTTTAATTTAAGAAAAAGTTAATTCGCACGTGAACCTGGTGCCTGTAAAGAGGTTTACATTAATTGAGCCAAGTCGATAACTGACTGAGCTGAGCTGAACACTAAATACTAATTTTATTACTATTTTATATTATTGTTGCTGTTTTATAATTAATAATGTTTTTTATTTCATCTCATGATGCTTAACTGAATTTGTACATCAATAATGATTGTCTTACGGAGTATTGTGATGTGATAACCATGTTGTCAAATATGGCATCAAAACTCGTATGGTGTTCCTTCATTCATTCAACTGACTTTTTAGCGTTAGTTTTGATTGAAACGGTACACTATTTGAAATATCCAGCAGTTGCAGGGAACGTAAGGAGGAGCCCATTTTATTTATAAGTTAATTATTTTTATTTGCCAGCATGAGAGCAGACGAATTTGGTGTAAAACAATTTCGAAAACTGCCCCAATTGATAATGCATATAAATCCGGCATCCTTTATGATTTGTGTGATTCTATGAAATAAAAGATGATTATGAAGTTTCATTCGTGCTTTTGTGACGATATGTCATTATTTAAAGAAAAATCTTATACAATCTAAAAACGGCCTATAAATACGGCCGACACGTTTGGATCACGACAATCATACACGTTGGTGTCGTTCCATACTTTCATCTCGATACATCGGAAAGATGGATTCGCCGGAAGGAAAGAATGTGCAGCCACGTTGAAGGCAGACTGATTCGTCGAGTAATCACAGTCTGTCAAACAGTCAAGTAATCAGTCAACGAGTCAGTTAGTTAGTCAAACAGTCAGTTAGTCATTCATTCAGTCAGTCAGTCAATCACCTAGTCAGTCAATCACTCAGTCAATCAGTCAATCAATCGGTCAGTAAGTTAAACAGTCGGTATGTGTATAACTGACTGACTGACTGAATGATTGACTGACTGACTGACAGTGTAAGTAAGTGACAAACCCAAAGTCGCCGTCAGGTATCCATTGATTCCGTCACAGACTCTTCCCGTAAAGTTGACAGGCACAGTTGAGTCTGTCTGATAAGTCACAAGATCTCGTTTACGACAGTCTGAATGTGAACTAGTCATATGTCTGACTAATGAATTTAGTGACTGACTATGTAAGTGAATTAGTGACTGACTATGTAAGTGAATTAGTGACTGACTATGTAAGTGAATCACGGACTGACTTACAGTGGGGCTTACTCACAAACTTTCTGGGTACTGACAGACTGACTGACTCACTGAGTGAATCAACTAACGAACGGAAGACGCATATGACTGACTCACTACTGACTGACTGACACTAACAATAAACACATTCAGCTTTGGTCATATCGAGAGAGCTTTTCGGATTCGACGCTGGTTTCCATTCCAAATATAAAGGGTGAGAAAAAAAGTGTCGCGTTGAGCGGTGATTGTGGAAGTTATACAAATGCTGTAAAAACATTCAATTAGCCATTTCTTTTGGCCAACAAAATGAAGTGCAACTAAAGTTGAATTGAATCTCTGATTTCTTAATTGTTAATCAAAAAAATCATATTTTGTGGTAAAACTGTATACATAATCAAAACTATTGCATGACGTTTGGATCACATAACCATCACATAAAAGAGAATAATAGCGAAATGTGTTTTCAAATAATATATAAATAATCACACAAATTTTTTTGTTCGATTTGGCCTTATTGCAAAGCAATGACAGCACGCACGCGTGTAACTGTTTAACCTACTATAAACAACAATGTTTTTAACGAAAGAAACAAAATATTTATCTCTGGAAACTAAAATACTTGATTCGGATATGAAAAGTCAACAAAGCCTAGAAATTAACAACCAAGCTGTAATTTTGAATATTTATTCAGTTTTCAACAGAATATGAACGTTTCCATGTGAATTTCGACGGTTTTTTTATAATTGCGTGTAATAGTTAGTAAATGAGAGATTAAACTTCGGTAGCATCATTTTGCAAGCCAAAACATGCTAAATCGAATGCTTCTTACCACCATCTCACGCGTTTGTAAACTTTCACAATAACTTCTCATAAGCGACACGATTTTTCCCCACCCTTTGAGCGACATTTTATCAAACTTATTTAGACCAACCGGTTGATATTCATTGAGCACGATGTCGCGAAACGGTACTTAGCCACGACATCGGTGGTATTGATGGGAATGGAGATGAAGTGGGTGTACTGTTGACGAATACGAGAGCCATTGACCAGCATCATCACACGACGACGACACTGAGCCACCTTGCCAGCACCATTGCCACGAATTACTGAAAAAAATGCTTGAAATTGATTGAAATTCACAAAATATAATAAAGTTTATCGCCAAATGAATCGAACATTTATGCGACGAACGACAGATTTCCAGGTGATGGAATATAGAGTATGAATAAGTAATGGTAGCAAGGTTGTTCATTTTAGTTATCTCCAAAATAAAACACAAACTTTAGAACATTTAATTTTGGAAATCAGGTGTTCTATAGTGAAAAAACTAATCAACATTAAAGTTTTGACTGAACTGACTGTACAATGTACGCCTAGACTCAACTTTCAACTTTTATTCGGGTTTCTCACCATAATGGCAACGAGGAATACCAAGTCACAAAGTGAAATAACGGTCATTCCTAAATTACAATCACGAAGACAAAACTGAATGAATATCACAACAATTACATAAAAATGAAAACTGATTAGTATAACGCGAAAAGAACCAAGGATGCCTTCAATCAACCAGAGACTCGATAATTCAATCAATCAGGCACTCAATCTTTCAATCAATCAGGCATTCAATCAATTAGGTACTCACCCATTCAAACAATTAGGTACTCACCCATTCAATCAATTAGGTACTCACTCATCCATTCAATAAATCATACACTCAATCGTTCAATCAGTCAGGCATTCACTCCTTCAATCAATCAGGCACTCACTCATTCAATCAATCAGGCACTCTATCTTTCACACAACCAGTCACTCACTCATTCAATCAATCAGGCACTAACTCAATCAATCCGCGATCACCACTCATTCAATAAATCTACTCTTTCTTTCATTCAACCAGGCATTCACTTAATCAGTCAATCAGACACTCACTCACTTATTTGGTACTTGATCTCGCGTTTCTCAGAAATCCGCCCTAGGCCAAAGCCTTACTAATCACAATGAGTTATCGGGGGTTAACGAACCGAACAACTTTGTATGAGAATCCACAACTTTGAGATTCTGGCTATGTGAGTAATTTGCAGCAGGGCAACCCGTTTTGCTACTGTCAAGCGTCATGTCATCAGATGGGAGAAGGCACCTGAAATGAGAAAAACCCCGCGCCCACGCCGCTCCGGCTGACATTTTTCTCGGCAATACAGAGTATTAGTCTGGATTGTCGGGAGAAGTGTCTGCTACTCATTTCATTCTCATCTGTTTTTCCTAATATACTTGAGTCTCTAGTAGAGAATAAAATGAGCACCCGACCGGAGCGACGTGGACGCCCTTCTCCATTCCGGTCATAAATAAAACCGGTCACCATGAGATCACGATGGATTTGTGCTTCAGCTTTGTTGATCAATACAATTGAACCAGTAAATAGGCTTTCGCTCCATCCTATAAATTAATAATTTATAATAATAATTATAAAAATCTCCACTTTGAGAAAAAATTTGTCCCATAATTTGAATTTGCGCCAGCCTACAATCGGATTGTGATGCGTGACACTAAGATTTTGTATTTCTAGAGTTTTTTCAAATACACGTCAAATTAGAAAAACGAAATACGTAGGTCTGCGTTTTTACACAGACCTAGATTGAGACACGGCCTTTCGAATGAGCCATGTCTCGATGTATTACGGAATGACATGAAATGAGAAAATCGCACGTAAAGTTTGGTCTAAAACCTTTACAAAATTACTTTTTTCCCCCTAAAGTCGTTTAAACGTCCTCATTTGAAAAAACTGCACCACAGATGTTCATACAGGCTCTAATAAAGTTCATTCGACTAATTTGAGCAATTTCTAATTTTTTTGGTTGACCTAACTTTTGGCCGATTCTTATTCGAACTCACTCTTAAACTTGTTAGTTATTTCGCCAAGTTGCTTTTTTGGAACGAAGGCTAGTTCTCCCTTTAGTGGGAATGTTGATGTTCCGCCACTGCAGTGTACAGTGCATACTTCATCAAGTTTTGATTTTGCTGAATGGATCCGGGTTTCAGTAGTGATGCCTCCTGGTGCACACTGGATAGACATTGAAATATGTGATGAGCAGTGTACATGGGCAATAGTGTTAGAATTGTCTGTTTTGCATTTGATTGATACAGCGACTCCGCTTACACATGAATGACATCCTACTACAGGGTTATTTAGATAAGCGATGCATTTATTATGTTGAATCTTGGTGACTAGTCGCGCTCTGTTTAGCGTCACTGTAGCGGATAGAGTAGTACTGTGGTCTAATACAGCCTCTACAGAGTGATCTTCTGTGGAGGGAATAAAATATACTGAATTCGCTTGTAAGGGTAAGGATTGGGTTTCGTGGCTGAGTATTTCTTCCAGGTCCATTTCATTACACGTACATACTGCTGTCATGTCTCTGACTCCACATTTACAAATGTCTTTGCTTAAGTAACATTCAAAAGTTTCTGCTTTTTCTCTAGTACTACATTGTAGTTGGCCGACAGTTCCTTGTATTGGCATTTGAGAAAAACTGGCTTCGGTGATGGCTATTCGGGGTCCGTTTCGGATGAATTTAGAGCTGAGGATGGGTAAGGCAGGTGTTGAAATCTGGTCAACTAGAATTCTAATATCTCTGAAGTTTGTGGGAGGACCTGGTGTCTAAATGTGGTTTGAAGGGCTCTGATGGGTTTGAGTCTGTTTTCTACGAATCGTCCGAGGTAGACTTTTTCTGATCCGATCCAGGCGAGACAAATTTGGGAGTCTGACCAAACATAAGTCGATTTGAGTTGGCCATTAATTTTATTGCATTCAGTGACGTAGTTCATTAGTTTTGTTCCTAGGTGTAATGCCAGTAGCTCAAGTCGGGGAATTGTTATTGTTTCAGCGGTTGGTGCTAAGGCATTTTTAGACATAATGAGGTTACACTCATATGTTCCGTTGTTTGCGTTTGCGTGTCGAATATACACAGTTGCTGCATAAGCTTTGGCGCTAGCATCCACAAAACAATGTAATTCATAGTTTGAATCCTCTCTTAATTGAATGAATCTAGGTATTGTTATGTCAGAGGTGAGTTCAAGTTCATGGGCTATGTATGCCCATTCTTGCACCATGTTTTCATCTAAGGGTGTATCCCAATCGTTTTTGGTCTGAGGGACCGTACGTAAAAAGTGTTTGGCTGGTGCCGTTACGGGTGCTAGGTAGCCCATTGGGTCAAATACAGATGCAAGTGTGCTTTGAATAACGCGTTTTGTAATCTTTTCCGGATTATTGATTTTTTGATTAGATAATCTAAGCGTATCGTCGTTCAGGTTCCACTGTAAACCGAGGATTTTTGTTTCCTCTATACAGCCTAGATCCTCTTTAGGAATTTTTTCCATCACATCTTTATCGTTTGATACATATTCACGGAGGTTCATAGACCATTTTTTGAACGTTTTCTTAGATTCATCATAGAAGTTCGACAACTCATTTTTATCATCAAATCCGATAATGAGATTGTCGACGTACATATTCTCTGCTATTTTGTTGGATAATGAGTTATTTTCTTGTGATAGGGCATTTTTTAATCCGTATTCGAGTAGGAATGGAGCACTTTTTGCTCCGAAGGGGACCACGGTAAACCGGATTATTCTTATGTTTTCTCCTAAAGGTGGTTGGTTTATGTCATGAACCCATAGAACTCGTACGCAGTCTCGGTCGTCTTCTCTTAAGCTTAGTGTATGGAATGCTCTCTGTATGTCACTGGTGCATATCCATTGGCGGGTTCGAAAATACAAAAGTATTTTTGGGATGTCGGTAGGATGTACTGGTCCTATTAACAAGCAGTCGTTGAGAGACGGCACTTATTGGTTCATTTTAGCTGATGCATCAAGTACGGGTCTGACTTTAGTCGTATTTTTCTGAGGGGTTACTACAGCATGATGAGCTAGGTAGTAAACCGGTCCAGGCACGTCGTTCTCAGGAGGTGCGTCTTCGAGGATTTCTTTTTTGAGTTGATCTTCGAATACGGCAGCGTATGCCGACTTAAGCTCTTCATTTTGGTTCAGTTTTCGGAACAGAGATTGTAATCTGCTGTAGGCTAGGTTATAATTGGTTGGAAGTGGTGGATGGTTAGTGACCCAAGGCCATCCTACCTCCATTTTGTTTTCTTTGATTGCGTAGTGCTGGTAGAATTTTTCTACTGCTATTCTGTTATCTTCCTCCTCATTTTGTTTATTGCTTTGTACGCACATATTTTCCAGATCCCAGTATCTTTCTATTGTGTTGAGATCGAAGGTTTCGGGAGAGGGTCGTGAGTCTATTGTTATATCCATTTCATCCTCTTCCGGTTTTTTGGTGACTGTATTCATTATTATACCTATTTCATTGTTAGGATCAAATGTTAGTCCAGAGATTATCCATCCAAACTTAGAACTAATCATCTTGAGTCCAGATGGTAACTCTATTGGGGTCTTTCCAAATTCCAGCAAGGTGAAAATTTGGTCGGCTCCTATCAGAAGTTCACAGTTTCTCTTTTCACCGTAAACCTTTTCCGATAGTTGATATTCGGGTAATTCGTTTATTTGGGATATATCCTCGTTGGACAGTTCATCCGTCGGGTTAGAAGCTATATGATTTGGTGGGATCGTATAAGCCGTTATGTTGATTGTGTTGTTAGCCTTTGTGGTCAGTGTAAGCCTAACTTGTTTTGATTTTAGTTTTTCTTTATTTCCTCCGAACGTTTGTAAAATTAGATCCTTTTCTCTGATCACTGGTAAGTTGAGATATTCACTAACGGCTTCAGAAATGAAACTGTCGGTGCTTCCAGTGTCGAACAACATTCTTATTGTTCGTGAATTTCGGGATTCGGGGTCGGATATTTGAGTAGTTGCGGTCATCATTCTCGCACTTACTTGTTTTGTCTGGTTTATCGCGATGGGGTAAGATACCAGTGTTTCATGTATAGGTATGACTTTAGTCTCATTGTTTGGGAGTTTGAGCCCAAATTTCATTTGACAGAGAGCCGAATGGTGTGATGGATTTTTACAGAAAAAACAGCTCTGGATTTTCATACATGGTCTATTGTTATGATCATATAAGCATTTGAAGCATCGATTATGCTTACGGCAATGCTCGGCACGTGCACTTGCTGTAGTGAGTATATGACATTTATCTGAGTAGTGCGATTGGGTACAGAAGGCACATCTTGGACCAGGAGGTTGGGTGTTCCTGTAGGGGTTGGGGGACCATTGGTTGTTGGCAGGAGGTCTAGCTCGCTGCGGGTAAGGTTTATTAGGGTTCGTTTGGAATCTCTGATTTCGCCTGAAAGGAGTTTCATTATGGCGATTAAATGGTGTGTTATTATTAATTTTGTCAATCGTGTAGATATGACTGTATTTTAAGCCATCCTGATTTGGTTGACTATTCGGGTTAGACACAACCCTATGGTTATGGATTTTTTTGTTTCTGTTTCCTTTTGACTTATTTTTTGAGTTTTGTTCCCATTGATCGGGACTGTCCATTTCTGTTTTATGGTAGATTTTATCGACTGAGTCTTGCTCATTTATTATCTCACGTAGAGCTTCGGTGAAGGTTGACACCTTCCATTGTTCTTGAGGTTGACCTGCATGTATGATTGCTTTCTTTTGTTGCAGTCTTACCGCAATCCATCGGGGTAATTTTTCTTGTAGTGTTATTACTAAGAAGTGTCTGTTAGTGTCCGAGTCTATATCTTGACCATAGGCGCGTAATTGCCTCATTATATTATCTGTGCGATATAAAAAATCCTTTAATTGTGTGGTACCCTGTGGGGTATTCCTGATGATGGGTAAACTTCGCATTTTTTCATACAGTGCACTCAAGATTTTTCGCCAAAATGGGTTCTCATGAAGTCAAGTGCTTCGGGGTATGTTTTGCTGGCAATGGAGAAACCAGCCATAGCCGATTTGGCTTCATTTGTCAACATATTCATCAGATACGTAAACTTAGCTGAATCGGAAAGTGGTTTTTTATCCACATTTTCTTCAAACATTTCTATAAAGGACGGCCAGTCTTCAGGTTTTCCATTAAACTTCATTATTTCTAATGTTGGGAGTTTAATTTCCATTAGGTTACTTCCACCAACGGAAGTACTGTTTTGATTTTGGGTTTTCTTTGCTGTTAGGACACGTACTATTCGATCACATTCAGCAACCGCTGTTTTGAGTGAGGTAAGTATATTTTCGGCTTGTTCCATTCTGGTCAGATGACCGTTAACTCCTAGTGCAAACGTTTCGTATTCGGTACTCAGTTTATCGTAATCATCTGTATCTTCTACTTTGTTTATAAATTCTGTGTATCTTTGAACATATTTGTCAACTGATTTGATTCTGAGTTCTAACTGGTGTATCATCAAGGTAAATTTCGATTGATTTAATTTCGCTGTTTCTTCGTATTTGTCTGGTGGTGTGTTGGTGGGCACACTTTCTATTGGGTTCGGGACCTCTTTCATTGCGGTCTCCAGGGCGCGTTTAGCGTTGTTGCACTTAATTTTTTCTGATTTGGCGGCCATCGTGGATATTCTATTTTTTAGAATAGGGGTTTTAGCTTTCTTATTGTTTCGATCTCAAATTGATATATTTCAATTAATCGCAGGGGATAGCAGCTACTTTATAGTAGACTTAGGCTGTACCAGACTTGGTGTGTGGAGGTGATGCGTTTTGAACACCTGTTGGCTAACAAAGGGCTTTATTGTTAACTAAGAAATTCGACTTAACTTTTTGTTTCTCTGCAGCTACTATATATGGAGTAGACTTATGCGTGATCAGACTCGGTGTCTGTAGGTGATGCGTTTTGAACACCTGGTGGCTAACAAAGGGCTTTATTGTTAGCTAGGGAATTGGACCTAATTTTTGACTCTATGCGTCTACTATACGTAGAGTAGACTTATGCTGGACTGATATAGATTTACAGTAATCTAATGCCTAGTTGATACTCGGTGTATCACTTTGTAACTTGAGTTTTAATTAACTCTCTTTATTCGTTATACTAATTTATCACTCGATAATTAGCCTTGGGATTGTAACTTTGTTTCTATTTGTGTCGAATTCTTAAGCAGCTATTTTATATCTAATAGACTTATGCGGTAATAGACTTGTTTGAGTCTAGTGTCAGTGATGTCTCTTGCGACTCACTTAATGTACGTGCGTATGTACGTATTTGATTTATTTCGTCAATTCTTTCTAACAACGTTTTGTGTTAGAGTGGGACTTCTTTTATTCTTAATACTTATTCTTACTGAACGTTTTGTTACTTAACTTAAATTTTTGTTTAAAATCTCAATCTGGTTTCCTAACTTAACTTAACCCAAACTTCCCGCCTCAAAAAGATTTTGTCGAATTGATAGGGCTGGGTTGGTATGGGGATATTTTGCAATCTATCTTGCTTCCTATGTGTCGCGCGGTGAATTCAAGTCGGCTAAAAATAAGAGAGCAAGGTAATAAGTGAAAGGTA
>CAXIWR010000226.1:5000-10000 GCA_964036265.1 Daptonema setosum | reverse complement strand
GATTAAACACCGTTTTCTCGTTGATTTTCATTCTTTCAACATGTATACATTCTCATAGGTAAGGGTTCAAAATATGTGAGAACTCTTTTTACAAAATTTCGAACGTTCGCTAAAACCCGATTTGAAATAGATTCAGAGTAACAAGAAACCCTGTAGAGGCTATAAAACATGTAGTATTAACCACTTAAGTTTTATATTGTTTTATATTGTTTTATATGTGAATTAAAATTTTCATTGTGAGACCCATTAAGTTTCACATAACACGAATACCAAGTTTGATTCCTCAGTGCTACTGCTAAGTGCTAACTACTGGAAACTCGACTGGGTCTACTTTTTGGGTATAATTCATGTATACTAGGGGACATGGTGAGTTAATTTAAAACAAAACATTTTCGATAAAAACATAAATTATAAAGTATGTTTTTATGAAGTTGTATTTTTAGCACGTTTCTAAAGTAATTTTTTTGAAAGTTACATCAATAAATAGTTGTTTTTTTCAAAGAATGTGAATCACTCAAAAGTTGGTTTTTCAAAATTAGTTTTTTAGTTTAAAAATTTTTTTCGGTCAATTATATTGATTGACAGTTAAGCCAGTTGTCACGGTTATCGTATTGCGTTGTATGTTGCATGTTGTTGTTTACATTGCCACTCGCAACACGAACCAATAAAAACTAATAATCACTTTTTTTCTAACATTATCCAACTGATCGTAATTGTAACTGCATGAACGTCGTAAGCGCAACAAATTAATTATGTTAATGTACATCAGGTTACTCGGTCAACGTTCTGAACAAGAATTTAATGCATTTAAGATTTTTAATGGGCATAAGATGTCTAACTCATGGAAAAGTGGCGGAAGAGGATATTTCAGGTTATGTCCTGCTTAGTGGTATGTGTCTGAATTTGCAACACGCGTTTGCGACATGCGTATTTGCGACATGCGTTTTGTGACAGGCGTTGTGTGAGTGTGACATGCGTTTTGTGACATGCGTTGTGTGACATGCGTTGTGTGATATGCGTTGTGTGACATGCGTTTTGTGACATGCGTTTTGTGACATGCGTTTTGTGACATGCGTTTTGTGACATGCGTTTTGTGACATGTGTTTTGAGACACAGTATTCAAAGATGCAACATATGCAGTCTAGAAAACAGCATAAAAATCAAAAACCTGATTCAATTACGTTCAATTCATTTACTATACTTTTGCATGCCACTTTTTGCGACGTTCGACGTTGTTGATCGCTGATTGGCGTCGATCACAATGCAGCCATCACAAGTTTAGTACGTGCAAGGTTAAAATAAAAGACATAAACAATCATAAAAAATAGTTTTTATGTATCCAACAAATTACCTAATTGCGCCGATTACGATATGTGCATTATCAGATGAAAATAAGTAAAAGATAATTGGATCTACCTCTTCATGTACTCGAAAGGATGAAATGTATTCCGTGATCAAATCTGCCAATAAACAATCCAAAAAAATACACAACTTTAAAAGTTGACAGTTTTGAGTGAAAGTAACATTAAGTAATAAAAAACGGTCACTGAAAAAAAAGTTTATTCAAATTTAGAAAGAGGTCTGACACTGGTTAAGCAGTACTTTTTGTACCTTATACAGTACATATGTATTTTACATACAATAGTCGGTTGCACGTACACATTACAATTCAATTTATTCTCTCATGTATCCAGTCTGTTATTTGATTAACTAGGGTAAACCCGTTGCTACGCAACTAACTGTTTGTTCTGTTTACATAATTCAACTATTTTAAAACACCATATAAACCCGTCAGGAAAACAAATTACTGTAATATAAAAAATATTGGAAATAACCAAATCACATCCAATGCCAAAAACCCTTTTAAAAAGTCAGGTTTGTTCTTTTGATATACCTATTACAAATAAAAGCCGATGTTATTGCGTTAACCGGCGAGATGCTGTTTTTTCGCTGACAAGATCGGTGAAAGTAGTGTGCAACAGTTTAATATAATTTAGAACAGATAGGGTGGAAAACTGATTATTAGAAATTAAGCGAAAGGTATGTATTTCCCACAAAACTGATTAGAATTTTGATTCTGAGGTTATTTGGTTTTGGATTCAGCTTTTGATCATGCTGAATGATTACAGTATCAAAAAATTGTTTCTGGTGCTTTTATAGTCACTCTCAAATTGTTAGAAACATGAACTGCCTTTTTATTATACAGGGTGTCCCATCCTTAACCGCCGATGTTGACAGCTTCGTGTTTGAGTTGTATTTGGTTTTTTTAACTGAAATTTCATTTTCAAATAAAGAATTCTTTGGCAATTTGTTTGACACCTACCAGAAGTTAATTGGACGTCTGTAGGTATTTTTATAAGCAATCGAAAAAATGTCCATTTTTAGACAATTTTTTCTTCCTTAAGTAAATATTTATCAATAAATTTAATAAAAAGGAAATACAAGAGCAGAACATCACATGAAGTAGCACAACCCAGAATAAAACAGAACAAAATCCAGAAGGGATTCACTCAATTTTCGACTCAGACATCGTTTCCAGCGGCGTGGCACAGCTTCCACGGCTCCATAACCTGAGTCCATGAGAATTGCACCCATCTTTTCAAGGATACAGAGACGTGGCTGCCCCGTTTCTAGGGAACTTCTCGGACATACGTGCTCTTTGTTATCACCCTAAAGCCAGGATTTCAGGGGGGTCAGGTCTGGCGACCTGTCAGGCCACATAAGTTGTCCTCCGCTACGTATCCAGGAATCAGGAAAGGTCCCATTGAGCCAATCTCGGGTGATGCTGTCATACCGAACCATCCTGGCTTTCTTGCAAAAGTGGCTGTTACCTCGTCTAACGCAGGTATAAGAGTTTGGGAAGGCGACTTGTTGTTCCTACAATACGGTGCTCCGGCTCATTAAGCCAGTATCACCCGGTATCGGCTCAATGAAACCTTTCCTGGTTCATGAACCTCTCCTGGCAAAGATTCTGGAACCAAGAAAGGTTCTGTGGCCTGCCAGGTCGCCAGACGTAACCCATCTGGATTTCTGGCTCCTAGGTGATTTGAAGGAGCGCGTATATCCGAATCCAGTCACGTCTCTCTATCATTGAAGATATGGTGAAAATTTCATGGAATAGAAAGAAAATATAGTCCAAAAGTGGACCTTTTTTCGATTGCTTGTAAAGTAAGCTACAGACGTACAATTAACTTTTGGTAGGTGTCAAACAAATTGCCAAAGACTCCTCTATTTGAAAATGAAGTTTCAATTATAATGACCCAGTACAACTCAAACACGAGGCTGTCAACATCGGCGGTTAAGGATGGGACACCCTGTATTATATGGTCTTTTTCATCTGGATCCAAAATACCAACTAGTGAGAATCAATTTTTCCCTTTTCTGTACAGACAAATTACTACAGAATTCTCTTTAACAATCAATTGTCCGACCTATCCTACATACACGGTGGTCGAATAAACACACAAAATTGAAGTTAAGTTATTACCCTTCGAAGTTGTGTGGATTTTAGTGGGCCACCCTGGAAAGGCAAGCACCCAACCGTCACACAGAACTGTCTACGTGGGTAACTAAGTCTTTCAGGTTTATGATCAGGAAGGATGTAATGATCCCAACTTCGTTTGTCATCTACATACATGCACATATGTATGTACATATGTACGCTTGATGTCTTTTCCTTTGTTTCTTGAGCACTGATAGGCACATTTAACCTGTACAAATGCGATCATTACCGTCAACTCATCAAGCTCCTCTTAATTTAAAAGTCTTACGTACTGAAGAGATCCAGAGATCAAGTACCTCTGAACTTGTGTGTGCCATAAGGCTTGTTAAGTGGCTGTTTAAAAAAACAATAATTATACTATTATTACATATTCAAACTTGCAATTCAGTGAAAGTAATCATCAACAAAACGGGTGCACTGATTACCACTGATCGCATGTTTTCTTCAGACATCGGTTTCATGATGGCCATGTGCAATGGTACAAACATGTCCGAGTACCAACAGATGTTTCAAGACCAGGTGCCCGATGCTTATTGGATTATGTGGGACAGTTTGAGTCTGTTCGCCTTGCGCAGATTCCTCTACTTGATCACTCCATCCGAAAGCGCGTTCAAAAGCGGAGCAGACGTGCCCGATTGGTTGAATGAGGTTGTTGTTGTTGTTGTTGTTGTTGTTGTTGTTGTTGTTGTTGTTGTTGTTGTTGTTGTTGTTGTTGTTGTTGTTGTTGTTGTTGATGTTTTTGTCGCAGTCGTGTTGTCGCATTAGTATTTATAATTATTCAGGGATTTGTATGATGTTAAGCTTTGCTATCATCGAAGGGTTTCTAATCAAACTGACCCAACGCAAAGACGATTTCCGACTCAACGATGGTCTGACCAGCGTGATGACCGGACAGTTGTTCGCTTTGCACCTGTTAGTTCACTTACTCACTCACTCACTCACTCACTCACTCACTCACTCACTCACTCACTCACTCACTCACTCACTCACTCACTCACTCACTCACTCACTCACTCACTCACTCACTCACTCACTCACTCACTCACTCACTCACTCACTCACTCACTCACTCACTCACTCACTCACTCACTCACTCACTCACTCACTCACTCACTCACTCATTCATTCATTAAGATGGTGGTCCGGCCGCTTCGAGTTGGCAAGGAACCTCGTCTTCGCCGCCATCTTCTTTGCGATCGGCGAATCACCGATTTTCGTCGGTGCATTATTGGGTTTCGTTGTTTTCTGGCTGGGCATGTTTGCATTCAACGGGTTTGATTACCGGCTGAAGCTGGTTGATGAGAATCGATTCCGTTATGTTGAACAACATGGAGTCAAGAAAATGCATGTTGATTAAATACCATAATGCCTGTAGCTTTGGATGTTCACAATGAACATAATCCAAGGTAACCTTGGATCGAGTGAAATCGAGTATTTCTTGACAATTTATCTTCTAGATAAATTTGCCATTTTATGAACCACTTTTTCATAGATTCAC
>CAXIWR010000225.1:171156-175839 GCA_964036265.1 Daptonema setosum | reverse complement strand
ATGATGTTTTTTTATTAATTGGAATTGGAATATTGTCTGTGTATGCTCATGTTTACAATAATTTTTTTTACTAAATTAGCGTTTATTTTACTCAAAAGTTTTTTAAACTAATGGTTCATGGTCTGACCATTTTTGTCTGTCAACTTTCACCGGTTTCCCAAAAGGGTCTTTATCTGCGCGTGCTGAATTAAGGCATGTTATGTAACGTTTTACATGAAACATGAATTTCTAGAAAACCGTCAATTGAAATTAATGTAGACTTCGGTTTTTCCTCCACGCGCAGTTTTCTACGCAATGAGAACAGACGGCCGCTGTGATTGGCCGATCTCTCTGATATTATAGATTTTTCTAAATTTCGTCATCTTTTTCAGTGAAGCTTACATCAGTTTTTTAACACCATGGACAACTTCCTTAACACCACGGTCGCAGCCCAAATGGCATGCTGTGTACTCGTAATTGGCAGTGGGCTCTATATTTGTACACTGTATAAACGGTTATAATGTTGTTGTTGTTGTTATGGTTTTGAAAATAAAAGCTATTATTTTATTTTACGTCACCTTTATGAAGTTTCTCTTTATTCAGGAAGCGGTGGGGACAACCTCCAACGACATACACTGCGCTGCTTGAAGAGACGGGAAAAAGCAATGATCAGCTAGTTAAAGAGGTAACAATTGGTAGATAACCGCAATCCAATTTTGATGAGTTAATGCCAGTTTTGACGTTTAGAAAAACATGTTCTCATGACGGAAGATAGTTAAAGAAATAAACGTTGTTTGGTTAAGGCGCGCCACACGCTGGGGATGGACATCAGGTACGCGTTCAACATTGCCGTCTGCGGTGATTCGAATGTTGGAAAAACACACCTCAAAGAAGCGTTGATGACGCGCCGAAATCTGCAAGACGACCAGGTTGGCCCGCCGTTTATACCGAATAGATGACATTTCTATATTAGTCTTTTCTGTAACATTCACTATTAAATTAAGTGAAAAAATTCAGATTATTGAACTCTCTCCCAATTCGGATTTCGCATAAATTCAGAGTTTGAAGACGATTAAATAGACACGTGTCAGCTCGGAACGGAGTTTTACAATAATTGTAAGTATCAATGACCTAATTTGGTTATATAGTTGGTCGGACGCCTATGATTTTGTGAACTCACGCTTAATTTCAACTCAAATAGTGGTTCTTAGCATGGGTACGCCTAATGTCAAAGGATAAATGCATAGGATATGTATATACATATGTAGGTACATTACATACCGGAAAAATCACATCGCAACGTGTGAAAATAAGTTGCCTCTGGATCAGATATCTGTGGCAAATGTTTACTGTATTTTCAGCACATCAGATACTGGGATCGGCCGGGCGGCTGCACGACTGATCATCCCGCTGCCACCTACTTCATTGATGAGAAGCTGTACGCATTCGACTGCCTCGTCGTGGTCATGGCCGAACGCTTTTTTCAGATACATAGCGATATCTTCCAACAGGCTGCTGAGCGGAACGTTGGTCCGAATATGCAAAACAACTGATTGTCCGATACACTTATTCAGTTTATGAAAAAAGTTATAGCCAACTTCACTTTGATTCTCAATCTACAGCCAGCGTTCAATCAAAGTTCAATACAGTTTCAGCAAAGTTCAATACAGTTTAATCAAAGTTCAGTCAAGTTCAATGAAAGTTCAATCAAGTTCAATCAAGTTTGATCAAAGTTCCATCTGCAGCTGCCGATTCCGGTTGTGCTCGTTCGAACAAAGTTAGATCAAGTTCGATCAACCTTTAATCAAGTTCGATCAGAGTTAAATCAATGTTCAATTACGTTTGAACACAGTACAATCAAGATTAGACGAAATCCAATCAAATTCGATCAAAGTTGCATCTGCAGCCGCCGATTCCGGTTGTGCTCGTTCGAACAAAGTTCGATCAGGCTGTGCGAATGGAAATCGAAAACGCTGAGGCGGCTGGTGAAGAAGCAGATGACAACAGGCGGCTGATGCTGAAAAATGTTAGTTGTTAAACAGTACAATTGGAGGACCGAATGGAACTGTAAAAAAGCGGAAAACTTAAGCTGTGATGTTTCCTCATTTGTTTTGTTCACTGGCTACATTCACATCAACACAATACAGGGTGTCCCAGCAAGGTGTGATCACAGAATTTTTTTATAAGTTTCAGAATTTTCTATATAACGACCTAATACTGCACAGGTTACTTGAACAAGTTTCCGATGATATGCTGAATCTTTAAAAATTTGATTTGGTTCAGTATTGCGTGTTTTACGATCAACAACAGCAACCTGCCCTAAAATTACACCTTATAGCCAAGTATGTCGCATGAAACACTGAATAACTTTCTGATAGTTCAACTATAGGACTTGAAATTAACAACACATAGCCAATACCAAAATTATATAGTACTGAAAACAGTTTTTGATTTGATCAATTATTCCACCTTGTATTGGATATTGAAAACAGAACTATTTCTAGCAAAAGTTGGCCCAAAGTTGCGGATAAAAAAAGTTTGAAAAAAGCAATTAATTGCATGAAGAGTGTACTTTGATTTTTGAAATCCACCTCTTCCTGCTATATAACGTAAATTTAAACAAAAAATCGTTCATTTGCATAACTTTTTGTTTTCGGTGAAAGTTCTCTCGAGAGCGGTCGCGTTAAGAACATGAACCGGCATGTTGGTGGATCGGCCGTAAAATACGCAATACTGAACCAAATCAGAATTTTCAAGATTCAGCGTATCAGCGGAAGTTTGTTCTCTTAACCTTTGAAATTTCAGGTCGTTATCTAGATCACTGTGAAAGTTATTCGAAAAAATCAATGATCACACCTCACTTTGAAACCCTGTATATTCAAACTGCAAATCTAACTTTTTAGTAGTGTATATTTGTGGGCATGTGTAATTGTTTTCATTTTTTAACACAATCTTGCACATTTGTAGCAGGCCTACGAGCGTGTGCACGGCTATATTCGGCGAACGCTCAACGAGATCGGTTACGACGGCGACGCCGAAATTTTCATCATCTCCGCCAAGGCAGTGACCGACGAGCAGTACGAGTTCGCGACCGGTGACGAGACCAAGATGGTGGAACACTTTCGAGAGCTGGCGTGCGCCCGAAGCCATGCATATCAATGAGTTGAATTAGTACAGGGTGGGCCAAAAAAACTGCGATTTTGTGAGACCATAACTTTGGCTGTGGTTGATGAATTTTTTTGAAATTCGCAGGTTATTTCAATAACATATTAACTTAATTTTCTCTGAAATTTCAATGAGATATCTATCTAACACATACCGGCCGGCCACACGGTCCAAATACATGAAATTTTCACTTTTGTCTTTAAACGGCGTCTTTATTTTGAAGAAAAATCAGGTGCATACGCAAGTAATCTGTATAAAATTAGTTATGAGTTAATTGAATGAATTAAATAATGTTCTAAATAAGAAAATGTTAAGTGGTTTTTTTTTAAGTGAATTAATTTTATTTCAAAACCATTAATTCAATAACGCGATAGTTCTGGTGCTTAACTGTTTTCATGTCTGTTACCGGCTATTACGTGCCTCATCAGCGACATTTCCTTCCAAATATGTGACTTTTTTCTCTAGTTCGTTTTTAAAAAAAGTTCATGATTTATGAAAAACATGCTCGTTCTGTTCAAACATGAATACTTTTTTTGGGAAAGAAGGTTGGCGCAATTCAAGCTTGTTAGAAAGTTGGTTGTGGACATATGTTAAGTTTCCGACGTACCGTGGTTGTGTGTTTCGCAATTTGCATGCTTATAAGAAATGCATGTTTTTGAAATTGTAAGACGATAAAGAATAAAAAACTACAGAGATATTCTGCGAATTTCATTCAAATTCATCAATGAAAATCAACTCTATGGCGATGCCGTGCATCAGACATGGGAACAAAAAGACACCATCCTACTGTTAGAGTTTTCAATTCACATTGAAACTGAATTTAGATTAAATTTATATTTAAACAAGTTCTTTTTACTTGTTGTATTCTTTTATAGTTCACTCGTTTAATTTAATATCCGATTAATACATAAAACTAACGTATACACATGATAATCTGATAAACTCTAAAAATATTTCGTATAACGAAAATTAATTCGCACTGAAACACATTTTTTACTGTCATGTTTCAGAATACGTTGAGAATCTGCTTCTGACAAATGCAGAACTAAAAAATCTGGTTCTGACAAATGCAGAACCTCAGAACCTGGCATCGCCTAACTATTGTAACACTGTATCACGATCCAATATTTTGGCTATTCAACATATTTTTTCATTGTTTAACATTTTAACATATTTATGTCACTTGATGTAATAATTCGATGACATCGCTGTTTTGAAAGTTACTATTTTTATCTCGAAGTTCAGACGAATGATTCGAATAGGCTTGTAAGGAAATTATATATTCGTTGATCATGTCGTATAACCTGACCAGGATTAGTTTGTTTACAAAAACAGATTTGTTCCACAAGGTGCATAAATGTGACACTATCCAGCAACCCTGTAGTTAGCATCATATAGCACCGTACGTATAGTTTGTGCAATAAATACCGCCTCTCAAAACGAAATTTTTCTGGTTTTCACGATTTTCACGTGTTTCGATAAAAAATTCTAATGACTGTTTGTTCAAATCACAGTAGTAGTTGGCATTGTGTTGCACTG
>CAXIWR010000225.1:151156-168656 GCA_964036265.1 Daptonema setosum | reverse complement strand
GTAGTAATCGACCATGGTATTAGGGTCCACAAATGTTTCAATCTCGAGAACGGCCACTTTGAAATTTGAAAAACGAAATTTCATAGATTTTTTAATTTTTTTCATTTTTCTGCATTCAAACGCCGATATTAAGAGATAGCATTTATCTATTGTTCTGAAATTTCACATGGTCATTCTTCATCTTACTGCGGTCATTTTGAGCCGTATAACGTGGCATTTAAGTGATTTTTCGACAAACAAATTATAGGAATTTACTCATTTGGTCGCCCGGTTGGGTAATAATATTTACCTCTGATTTTCGTTAAAGTCCCAAGTTATTTCGGATAAACCATATAGCCCACGAGTTACCCCAATAGGTCGAATTCACAACCTACAGGTGCCACCCCCCCACATCGCCTTCGTTTCCAGTGAAAAATGTCATTTTTCAAAATTTTTAAATAATTAGTATAATTTTTTTTGTGCTGATGGTTATAACATTTTTTTGGTTTCTAAAGAATTCTTGTAACCCACGTCATGATTTTACGCATGCTTTTAGCTTCATTTTGAGCTATAACAGAAGTAAATTAGTGAACTTTTCAATAACGATCCATTCGGTCAAAGGCATAAAACTTAGGAAATTTTTTCGCTAATAATTAAGATTATAGTACAAACAAGATGTTGTATTAAAAGATTTGCGCTAGAATAGAGTCACGAAACTGCTTCTTATTGTTAAATGTTTTGTTTGCAACAATATTAGCGTATGCAACAAATCTTAGGATAATGGTTTCCCCAAATAATAAAATTGTAACACCGTCATTGAGCACATAGTTGTCAAAAAATTGATTTTTTTCATATTTCTGAAATTTCACCGTAACTCTGTAAAATCGTTCATGGCCACTGTCAGACACATCCTCAAGCAGAAAACATGCAATTCAAGCGTTATGCAGCTATATTTGAACTAGAATCGTGACGACAAACTTTTTACCTTTTGACTTGGTACGTTCGTGTAAACTCAGATTTTCGTCAAATCCCAAGTTCTTTGGAATGAGCCATATAGTCCACGGCTTACACTAATATGTCAACTTCACAACCTACAGGTGCCACCCAACCGACATTTGACATGAATATTTCATTTTTGTAAAAAAAATCGGTAATCTTGTTGTGTACCGATGGTAAAAATTTTTTGGTTATTCGTAAATCATGTGATGATTTTGTTCGTGTTTTTAGTTTCAATTTGAGCTGTAACAGTAAAATTAAAAGTTTTCACTCGTGATCCATTCGTTTAAAGGCGATAAAAAGTAGGCAAATTTTTCGCTGATAATTATTGTTATAGTAGAAAAAAAGAAATTGTATTGAACGATTTGCGCTAGAATAGAGTTACGAAACTGTTTATTATTGTGGAATATTTCGTTGGCAGCAACATTAGCCTAAGGTCAACTGTTAAGACAATGGTTTCCCCAAATATCAGAATTGTTAGACCTGACAATGAGGACATCGTTATCAAAGAAGTAGATTATTTCATATCTATGAAATTTCACCGTAACGCTGTAAAATTGTTCATGCCACTGTCAGACACATCCTCAAGCTGAAAATATGCAATTCTAGGGTTCTGCAGGCTGCAGCTATATTTGACTCAAATGCTATAAATGTTTTCTAACCTTTACATTTAGTTGAAATCCGGGGTTCCAGGATCAAACATGGCAGGATGCACAGAAGCAATTTTACAGACCCACAGATTTTTTGAAAGTTTACAGTTTTTATAAAAAATCTGGGAAACGAACCCGGGAAAACTCGCATGCTAGGCAAGTGGCACAGTATGAAGAGAGAGTAAACTATGAGATTACAGTCATACCGAGCAAAATTTATAGAATTATTAGTTGGAAGTAACGTGTTTCAGCTGATTTAAAGAAACTAGACACGTTAGCTTCCGGCAACTCGGCTCCGCCATCGTCAGTAGTCTACCGACGTTGCCATGAAACAATCATGAAGCATGATTACAAACCCCACAGTTTTTCGAATTTGGTTTTTCTCGAGCAACATTACTACATTACTTTTCCATGTAAAGTTTTACTGTTTGCGAACCCCCGATAACCTATCGTAAAGCTGGCTTGTCCGAGTGGAGCGAGGACAAGCGCGTTTGGCCCTGCAGGGGAGATTTCAATATTTCTTCCTGCACGTGTTGTAGCATAGGCACTATGCTGTAGAGAGCATGCGAGCGCAGCGAGCCAGTCATAGTCGGGTATATGCAGCTTAGTTGCATTGGCTCAGTAGCACAGCGCAATAGCGCTTGCCTAACATGCGAGTGGCCCGGGTTCGTTTCCCAGATTTTTGATACAAACTGTAAACTTTCAAAAAATCTGTGGGGTCTGTAAAATTGCGGCACAGAACCTGACGTGTTGTTCTGGGATTTATGCCATTGCTCGTATGTTCATTATAAACTCTCCGTCCACTACGAACACAAACAATTCTAAATAAGATTCCGATGAAAATCGGAGTCTACACGACCAGGCGACTGAATCAAAAAGACAAAAAATCCTTGCGAATATAGCTGCAGAACGTTTGCATTGCATACTTACTGGTTGAGGATGGGATGTGTCTGACAGTGTCCATGAATGATTTCACAGCATAACGGTGAAATTTCTGCAATATAAAAAAAATATTTTTTAATAACTATTTATTGGTTGACAGATGTTACGTATCTATTATTTGAGGAAACCATTATCTTAACATCTGTTGCATAGGCTAATATTATTGCAAACAAATCAATTAACAATAATAAACAGTTTCGTGACTCTATTCTAGTGGAAATCGTTCAATACTGAAGGTTTTTGTACTATAACATTAATTATTAGCGAAAAAATTGCCTAATTTTTATCGCTTTTCAACGAATGGATCACGGGTGGAAAGTTTAGAGTTGATTTACTGTTATAGTTCAAATTGAAACGGAAAACATGAATAAAGTCATCACATAATTTACGAATAACCAAAAAAAATTTTCCAAAAAAGTGCACAAAAAAATTTCAGAAGTTTTATTTATTTTTTTACAAAAATGAAATATTCATGTCAAACGGCGACCATGTCGGTTGGGTGGCACCTGTAGGTTGTGAAGTTGACATATTAGTGTAAGCCGTGGACTATATGGCTCATTCCAAAGAACTTGGGATTTGACGAAAATCTGAGTTTACACGAACGTACGAAGTCAAAAGGTAAAAAAATTGTCGTCACGATTCTAGTTCAAATATAGCTGCAGAACGCTTGAATTGCATACTTTCTGCTTGAGGATGTGTCTGACAGTGGCCATGAACGATTTTACAGAGTTACGGTAAAATTTCAGAAATATGAAAAAATTCAATTTTTTGACAACGATGTGCTCATTGACGGTGTTACAATTCTATTATTTGGGGAAACCATTATCCTAAGATTTGTTGCATACGCTAATATTGTTGCAAACAAAACATTTAACAATAAGAAGCAGTTTCGTGACTCTATTCTAGCGCAAATCTTTTAATACAACATCTTGTTTGTACTATAATCTTAATTATTAGCGAAAAAATTTCCTAAGTTTTATGCCTTTGACCGAATGGATCGCTATTGAAAAATTCACTAATTTACTTCTGTTATAGCTCAAAATAAAGCTAAAAACATGCGTAAAATCATGACGTGGGTTAAAAGAAATCTTCGGTAACCAAAAAAATGTTATAACCATCAGCACAAAAAAAATTATACTAATTTTTTAAAAATTTTGAAAAATGACATTTTTCACTGGAAACGAAGGCGATGTGGGGGGGATGGCACCTGTAGGTTGTGAAGTCGACCTATTGGGGTAACTCGTGGGCTATATGGTTTATCCGAAATAACTTGGGACTTTAACGAAAATCAGAGGTAAATATTATTACCCAACCGGTTGACCAAATGAGTAAATTCCTATAATTCTAATAATGGTTCTAAAACCGCTAACAGCTCAAATTTTTTTTCGTCGACGCCTCTCCCCATACAAACCGTAGGTTTTCTCAGGCAATCCGATTTAAAAAAGTTGTGTGGTTTTTTTGGCCCACACTGTATGTTCAGAAAGAAGATTTATTTGAATATTCAACCAAAAAACTAGCCTTTCGGAGTTTTTTCTGCAATCAACTTTGAAAACCACGCAATTAAATAATGTGAACCATGCAGGTCAAGTCTGAGCAAGGCGAAGTTAGCGTAAGCCTAAGCCTAAGCCTAACCCTAACTCGAAGCATAAGGTTAAGTTTGCAGCCAACCACAGCTTTGCCGTAACCAGCATAAGTGATGAGAGCCACACGATGATGGAAGGGGCTGAAAATAAGTGAGCGAGTGAGTAGGTGAGTAAGTAAGTAAATAAAGTTACATAGTAAGCAAGTGACTGATTGAGTGAGTGAGTGAGTGAGTGAGTGAGTGAGTGAGTGAGTGAGTGAGTGAGTAAGTGAATGAGTGAGTGAGTGAGTAACATGTTGCAGATCCTTTATCCAAAGGCATGCTACTTATTATTTCGGTGGACCGTCTTGTGGCCATCGGTTTACTACCGACTCACCCGCAAGTACACACTGCTGCTCTGCTTAGGTTAGTTAACATTATGTTTGGTCATTCTCTTCATCGTAATAAATCATAACATTTGTGTAAAGAAAGGATTGTGCTTCGTCCCTTAGTCGGGGTGCCTCGATTGGTGGGACTCTTCAGCCGGAGTCCCATCCAAAGTGTGAAAAATAAAAAGAAAGAAGAAATAAGAAGAATGAAAAAGAAGTACGTACTTTTTTAGTAAAATACATCTGAATTTGACATTTAAGTGAGTGACTAATTCATGTATCACGAACAATATGAAAAAACTATTCACAGATTTAGTGGGACTGTAAATAAGTACGCAGTGTAGCGAGTATGGACTTCTGTCCATACTTCTTTTTTTATGACTCGTTGTCAAAATAATTGAGAGTTAACAGTTAATTGAGGCTGCCAATCGGTACGGTTTATAACGGTATTACAAATAGCTAAGTTTGGTTTTTTAGATTCCGATTTTCATAGCGATTAGATCTGCTTTTACAGTACACATCGTATGTACCTAAATTTGATTACAGTCACTTAATAGCTGCGATAGTTGGCTGCAGTGGCCGAGGTTTAGGAACTCTATTCTTTTACTCTTATTTTCTGACTGAATGGATTACAGTAATTGTAGTTGAAATAGTTAGCCACTTCAGACACTGTAATGCTATTAAAGAATAATAATATTTGTGGAAGTGTGTCAATGGTGTTGCATGTATTTCAGGCATGTATGCGCCGTGCACTGTATGTACTTGGCGTTGTTGGTTGGGTGTTGTCATACATCGAAAGCCAGCAACCCGACAATCTAGTAGAAGCCATCTGCTATTCTGGTAAGATTAAGTTTATCTACAGGGTGTCTCACATAACTTGCAACAATCTGCGAGACCAAGATTTAAATTTCGGCGCGCGTTCTTGCTTAAAATTTTTTTATTCACACTGCATGTGGATAACATACTAATAAACAAGAGCAACTAATTATTAGCATGGTTATGAAGTTTACAGTGAAAAATTGTAGAAGGATACCCTGGCCATGCTATAGAATATTTTTATGTATTAATATAAGTTGCTTGGCAAATGTAAAGTCATTTACAAGTTTTGTTGTTCAGAATATGCGGTCCTGAACCTGGACTTCGCATGGCTATCATACACGCTTATGAGCTGGTTTGCCATTATGTCCATTGCCATATATGCTCTGGTGATTGCCGTACAGGTACATACTCACTCACTAACTCACTTACTCACTCACTCACTCACTCACTCGCTCACTCACTAACTCACTCACTCACTCACTCACTCACTCACTCACTCACTCACTCACTCACTCACTCACTCACTCACTCACTCACTCACTCACTCACTCACTCACTCACTCACTCACTCACTCACTCACTCACTCACTCACTCACTCACTCACTCACTCACTCACTCACTCACTCACTCACTCACTCACTCACTCACTCACTCACTCACTCACTCACTCACTCACTCACTCACTCACTCACTCACTCACTCACTCACTCACTCACTCACTCACTCACTCACTCACTCACTCACTCACTCACTCACTCACTCACTCACTCACTCACTCACTCACTCACTCACTCACTCACTCACTCACTCACTCACTCACTCACTCACTCACTCACTCACTCACTCACTCACTCACTCACTCACTCACTCACTCACTCACTCACTCACTCACTCACTCACTCACTCACTCACTCACTCACTCACTCACTCACTCACTATTTAACTCTTTCACTCACTCACTCTCGCACTTCCTGACTTACGGACTATATCACTTACCCACTATTTTACTCACTCACGTCACGCACCATCTTAGATAATACGAACAAGAGCAAAGCTCAAGGGAAGCTTGGGCGGACAAGGGAAAAGAATTCACCAAGCATGAGGAGAAGAAGAGAAAGTATGAGATGGCTAGACAACGACGACTGATGGTTATTTGAAAGTGATAAAAATGTATAAACCCAGTGAACTAGAAAGTTATAACATAACATAACATAGCATAACATAACATAACATAATACAACATATCTGTGATTTCTGCCATTGCCTGTCAGTCTTCAACCTCTCTGGTCAGTAAGAAAACACCATTCTAAATGGTATCGTTGTGCCTTGTTCAGAAAGGATGAAGTCCTAAGAAAAAACATTACATAACGTTATACAACACGTAACATTACATAACACAACTTTATACAACACATAATAAAACATATAACATAACTAACATAACATTACATTATACAACACATAACGATGTTTGTTCAGACGACACTCGGTATCAACAACGGTCTGATGTTTCTTCTGGTCGTCATTCCATCGGAGGTCAGCTCGTACCTGGTCAGTCTGGAAATGGATGCCGATCAACTCAACGCATTCGTCATTCCGCTCATGATTATTCAGGTTGACTGAAGTACGTAATGATTCAGTGACTGGTTATGGATACAATTTACACATCTGATAGCCAGTAGAGTACATGAAAAAGGGTGAGATGATGTCGCCGAAGCAATGGCAACTCCAACTAGTAAGTCCTCTTTGCTGCCTGGCTGAGTGCGTGGGATTTTGGGAGAGTCACCTAAAATTCAGCTAGTATTTTCCCTTCGATCCAGTCGGCGATGAGAACCTGTAATCTAAGTCTACATATGTAGGCACATATTTTTGTCCGTTACTGTACCGTACGTATTGACCTAGTGACTGGATAGCTGATCTCCAGTACTTGTATAATTCGTAGGGGTGCGCCAACCTCGGAAACATGTAGTCCGAGGCGGGCAACCTGGCACACTAAACAGCTTCTGACGAGTTGCAATAGAGTTTCAATCAAGTTGCCTGTCCCTTTGCGGAAAACTACTACATTTTAAACATGTCAGTTTTAAGTTTTGTTGATTAGAGCGATGAAGTATAAATTTGTGGATTTTTTTAAGAATGATGGTTTTATAATGGATCGGCAAGCTCTATCGAACACTGTTGGAGACTGACTGACGGAACACTCGGTGAACTGATTGACTGACTAACTGGCTTACTGATTGCGTGAGTGACTGACTAAATTACTTACTGACTAAATGACATACTGACAGACTGGCTGGCTGACTGAGTGACCGATCGAATGGACTGAATAACTGACTGATTAACTGACAGAATGATTTACTGACTGATTAACTGACAGAATGATTTACTGACGAACTGAATGACTGACTGACTGACTGACTGACGGACTGACTGACTGACTGACTGACTGATTGACTGACTGACTGACTGACTGACTGATTGACAGAGTGCCTGACTGACTGACTTGTATCTAAGTTCAGAACGTGAATCCGATCTTGAACGTATTTCTGTACTCCCTACGTCACAAGGATCTGCGTCGAGCCATCAGAACTCAGAAGCCTTTATACTCTGCCGGCAGAAGGTACCTAAAACATCATATCATACAACTATCATTTCTTATTTCAAACGCATACATTTTTTCATAATCATGTATGCGATGTGTTTTGAAAGTATTATATTCTATATATGGTTTTCTGTCTGTTGTGAAGTTTGTGAGTTTAACTTATTTTGTTTACTTGATTAAAGTTTTACAAGCTGTTTTGAATTATGATATAAAGATTCTCGTATGTATCACTGTCATTAAATTGTACTTAATTTTTTGTTGTTCCCATGGTGAAAGTGGCTGTGCAATTTTGTTCTGTACATTCACCATTCTCTGTTACTCATTTACTGTTTTTTTAGCAAAATGCCAAACGGCATAGGATGGTAATACGACCAATAGAAATAAAGGTAGAAAAGATGTATACTGGGTTGAAATATTCTTACATTTGATGGGAACTCCGGGCGCTAAGCATCTAAACAAGACGTAAATCAGATTCTGACCATGAAAGTACAGGTAGATGAAAAATTATACTAGAGTAAAAAAACATGAAAAACCGCCGAAGCTACATAAGGCAATTGTGCACGCAGCGTCAGCAAATATGTACAGTACACGACATAAAGATGTGTCGAATATCGCAACATTCTGCGACGTGTCGCAGAATTCTGCAGAATTTTGCGGATTAAACGAAAAGTTTTTTATGAATTCTGTAGCTTTTTGGTAATCGGACAGAAAAGATTTTTGCTATACATGATGTGACATTGCAGCTTAACATCCAGTATTAATTACATAACGATTGACACGTTAAAATTACTGGAAATGCTTGGGGGAAAATTCACATGTAATATCAGCGGATTTGTATTGTGTGCCCATCGAGGTTGAACAAAACCGAAATTCAAATTTTTGTTGATATGAAGAGTTTGTCACATGTGATCAGATAATGATTTGAAAAATTCATCTTTATAGAACAGTTTTAAGAGGGAATAATTGGCATAAACGTGCTCGTCGCATAATTCTGCGATGTTCGACACATCTTTTTGTCGTGTACTGTATGTAGCTCCTTTTCACTAATGGGTTGGAACGTAAAACCAGCTTCGATGACCCCACACGCTCCCAGCCAATCATCAATGAGAACCTAATTGCTGAAGCTGCCCACAAAGTTTTCATAGGTTTGGCAACCGTTTTGACCCATATTTTTGTCTTGTACTGTAAAGATTAATGAGATTCAAAGAAACCAAATCAAGTAATCTTAATTAGATAGACCACAATCACGGACTTCACGACGTTTCTCTACCGATAAAGACGCAACTCAGAATTTTGGTACTACAAAACCGGCTTGCGCATTTTACGCATCTGAGATTTGCTCTTCAGCTTACTCTCGTAAATCAACATGATTACAATATACTATATTGAAAATTTCACTGTTAGTCTCTTCATTAAACATAGTTTCACTGTAGGACTTACAAGGCGTAAGGGAACCGCTTTAAAAAAAGATAACCCGGTTTGAAAAAGGATAAACCGCTTTAAAAAATACAATAAGTTAAGGGATCTATTCTATGTTAAATAAAAAAAATTGTGTAAAGGCTGCGTTTAAAAGCCGTGATAACAGTACCAAAAGCTAGCAAAAATATTAGCATCTGATTTTGACATATTCTTCGACCAGTCTTTACCATGTTAAAACGATGTCCTTGGTAGCAATTGGTTTCCATATTTGAGAAATTATTTTAGGATTAAGTCGGCAAAGAAGAGAATTTAACTCTAACGAAATTTAATTTATTCATCTACTGTTAATTTGAAAGGTATTTCTCTCTTATGTTGTGCTTCCACCGTGCCACTGACCTTTGACTATTGTTTGTCATTCATAATTTTGTGAACTATCGCGTGTTGCGGAGCTACTGTTTCTATTGATAACAATCGAGTGAACTTTGAATGCATCAACTCTCGTGTTACAAACAACATGACAACTTTATATTTGTGTTTTTTTTGCAAGTATACTATTATCAAGCCTTCGTAAAAAATGTTTCCGATCCGAACATTCAACAAATCAACAATTTATTCGGTAAAATAATCAAAATCTTAGCAGTGTCATTAATTTTGATCATTTTGATCATCTGAAGTACTACATTAGAAAAAGCTATGTGCCAACTGTGTTTTGGAAATTGATCAACATTTCTTCCATTTTATCAAACGAAACGATTTGCGAAACGACTGTGACAAAGTTTCACGCAAAAATGTTAAAGTACTAAAACTAAGTGAGTTAATAATGAAACACATACCGGGACGTACATACGTACATACATACTGTACATATGATTGAGGGAGTGGTTATAGGTGCACTGCATAGACTGACTATAACAGCTTCACCTTGGATAGATTTCTATGAGAATTTTAACGTATACGTTAAGGAGCTAGGTTTAAGGATAAGGTTAAATGAATAGGATAGGGTTTTAATAATGTTTAGGAAATACTGTTGTTGATTTTTGATATATGTGATTATATGTATGTTGTCATTTCTAATAACTGAATATTATTGGTCAAGGTACATATGTTAATATCAGAAAAAAAAGTATACAACCAATAACGTCGAATTAAATTCAAACTGAACTTGCTCAATACAATTTTCTAATAGAACTCCAACAATCCACTACGACCGCCAGAACACCGACGAGCCAACGCCATTTTGCACACGTGTTCCGGCATCTTGTACTCGTCGCCGGTCATATACTTCTGATACTTCTCGAAGATCAGCGCGTTGGTGCAAATTACAAATTTCTTAGCATCACCGATGTAATTGGCTTTGTCGAGTGTAGCACGGATGTTTTTGTGAATGTGGTTGTAGGCCTCCTGCAACCATAAATGCATGCTGTATTACACATACAAGAAAACAAAATACCCATCCATTCATTCATCCATCCATCCATCCATCCATCCATCCATCCATCCATCCATCCATCCATCCATCCATCCATCCATCCATCCATCCATCCATCCATCCATCCATCCATCCATCCATCCATCCATCCATCAATCCATCCATCCATCCATCCAACCATCCATCCATCCATCCATCCATACATCCATCCATCCATCCATCCATCCATCCATCCATCCATCCATCCATCCATCCATCCATCCATCCATCCATCCATCCATCCATCCATCCATCCATCCATCCATCCATCCATCCATCCATCCATCCATCCATCCATCCATCCATCCATCCATCCATCCATCCATCCATCCATCCATCCATCCATCCATCCATCCATCCATCCATCCATCCATCCATCCATCCATCCATCCATCCATCCATCCATCCATCCATCCATCCATCCATCCATCCATCCATCTATCCATCCATCAATCCATCCATCTATCCATCCATCCATCCATCCATCCATCCATTCATCCATCCATCCATCCATCCATCCATCCATCCATCCATCCATCCATCCATCCATCTATCCATCCATCAATCCATCCATCCATCCATCCATCCATCCATTCATCCATCCATCACTCCATCCATCGATTCATCCATCCATCCAACCATCGATTCATCCATCCATCCATCCATCGATTCATCCATCCATACATCCATTCATCCATCCATCCATCCATCCATCCATCCATCCATCCATCAATCCATCCATTCATCCATCCATCCATCCATCCATCCATCCATCCATCCATCCATCCATCCATCCGTCCATCCATCCATCCATCCATCCATCCATCCATCCATCCATCCATCCATCCATCCATCCATCCATCCATCCATCCATCCATCCGTCCATCCATCCGTCATTCCATATATCGAACTAACATCTTTTAATGATTGCAGCATCTGTTCATTCACCACTTTGCCAGTCTTTTCAGCCATATCGATCTTTGATTGCAGGTCCACATCGAACTTTGTGCGTACGAAAACAACCGGTATCGGTGGCTGCAAATTGACTTGATGATAGTAATTCTTTCACGTGCAGTTAGACCATATACAACAGTACACGCAGTTAGTAGAAATATACATACAACACATGACAAAAAGATGTGGCCGGTTACGCAGAGCTTCGGCGAGTTAGCCTACCAACTAGACCATACTCAGCGTCTAATGGTCAGCCACACCCCAAATTCTGTGTAGCCGGCCACATCTGTTGGTTTGATACTTCAGGCTTCATGTGACACACTAACCTTGCACTGAGCGGCCTCTTTGGCAATATTGACCTCGACCTCCTGGAAACGACTAGCCGATACGATTATGAGACAGTCAAAGGCGTACAGCTTCTTGTCGATGAAGTACGTCTTGGCGGGATGCTCGAGCGTGCCACCACCAGGCATGTCCCAGTAGACAATGTGCGGGTAACACGGATGAAAGTAAGACTTGATCTCTGACGTGCACTCGACGATATCCGGCTGCATTGATAAGATTAAGAAAATATATGAAAACAAAAATTAAAATGCCCAAAGCATAATGAGTTACTAATATGATTCTTATTAGCGCTGTCGTAAAAAAGTGAGAGTCATGAATTCGATTTATTTCTAATGACAATGACCGCCGGGAACTAAAGCCTGTGGCTGACAACAAGTAGATTTCTCATACTTATCATCATTAAGAAGAGTATAAGTTTGGCTAAATGATTACTCATTGCAAAAACCATATTCCGGATATTCCACGAGTAGTTAGTTAATTAGGTTCTTTATTGCCATTTTGAGTAAACTTCAGGACAATTTGTGTAACGCGAATTTATCATATGCGACAAGTACATACATAAGTCTAATAATTGTTTTGTTTTATAATGATGACTTTTCTTTTAAAATGCTTGTTATTAATTGTTAAAATGTTTTAACTACATTGTGTTGTTTCTGACAGAGCAACACTTATTTGATAACTTGATATAAACCAAACTTATTGGCAACTGAAAACGGAACGAATTTCAGACCAGATTTTATCAATATTTTTGTTGTAATAAACCTGTTGGGAATCAATGAAGATTTGAAAAAAAAAGAATTTCGGAACTACAAACAAATAACTTTTATTAGCAAAGAAAGACTGCATTTGAAATTTTGGAAAGACATTTCATTATTATTAAAGCATAAATAGTTAACGTAAAGGAAATATTCAACGAAAAGTTCGGAATATGGTTTTTGCAATGAGTAATCAGTAGGCCAAACTTTTACTCTTCTTATTGTTGATAAGCATGTGAAAATGCCTTGTTGTCAGCCTCATAGTTTAGTTCCCGGCGGTCATTGTCATTAGAAAAAAAGCTAATTCTTGTCTCTTACCTTTTTACGATCAGCGCTAATAAGAACCATATTAGTAACACATTGTGCTTTGGGCATTTTTATTTTTTGTTTTCAATCTTTTTATGTGTGAACATTTATTCAATACACTCAATTAAAAATAACCTAGAGTGAATAAGTGATTCGGGCTCATGGTACTCATGGTACCAAAGGGAGAATAATTTCGTCCAAGAGTGGGTGTGGTGGAAGATTGGAAGTTTTCAGACCGGTTTGCCAAGACATTAGACAACCAAAAAAACACTTTTTGGAAATGCCAAAAAGAGAATTTCACTTTTCCCACCTTTCTATTCAAAAATTGCTTACAACGTTTTTAATGAAAACTGTTGGTATTTCCGGATTCAGTGGTTAAAACTGTAATCATGATATAGCGTCGATCTATTGCATGAGATGTAGTTTTGAGGGTTAAGATGGCGAAAAGTAGGTTTTTTCGTCAAAAAGACGACGATGACATCATAACTTTATCATACAACTTTTTCTTGGAATCTGATGTTATTTTAAGATTCAGTCGTTAAAACTGGGTGTTTGCTATATAGTGATAACATATTTGGTCGTTTTTCCGCAATTTTTTTGAGAAAGTTCCCAGAAAAATGGAAATTTTGTTTTGCTCGAATGCCGCATCGACGATTTCTTGTAGGTAGCCCATGATACACCTCATGGGTAATTTTCAGTCTTCTAACTATATGGAACTACCTTTGTCACCAAACTGGGGGTAGAGAAAAAAAACGGAAACTGGCGAGTTTACTAAGTGCACTATTCGGAGGAACCAAAACTGCCAAAACTGTAATTTGCGAGTTTTAAGTGTTCTGAGAAAACGAAATTTTTAAATCGTATGTATTTTTGATCTTTCACTTATATTTTTTTGAACGGATCCCACCTCCGCGCTCCGCGCGGTGCTAACGCGCTTGTCTTACTATAGGTTATCGGGGTTAACGAGCAGTAAAAGTTCAAAGGGAACAGTAAAACTTCGAAAAAACTCCAATGGCGCCGACCAATACTCTGGGATAAGTATCATATCAGGTCACTTAGATTCTGTTATTGCCTGTGCGAACTTTCCCTAGTTAACAGTCTAAAGAGCGTTTACATCATTGGTCAAGTAACTGTTAATTACATAAATTCTGAAAGACAATAATCAAAATATAGAAACACATGACAATCTGCGGTCAATTCTTATCACATGCTATGAAATTCATGAAATATGAAAAGAGCCAGTTAACCTGGGCGTAACCGTCTTCGCCCTCATTGCAGCCGGTTTCCGTATTGATAAGCGTTGATTTGCCCACACCCGAGCTGCCACAAACGGCAAAGTTGTACTTGGACCTTGAGTCGATACCAAGCTGCTCTTGTGCCTATTATAACACAATATCAAGAAATAAAAAAATATATATGATGACAATTTCATATGTTATGAATTTTGAAAAATTATGAGTTTTTCCTGACCTGTAAAGAACTTAGATATTCTAAACGTTGTTTCGGCCCATGTCCCCGACAAAGTAAAAAAAAATGGAGGGGCCATATTCGGGAAGAGTACACACAAATTAGTTGACTTTTGTCACAATAGGTAGTCTCCCACGTTCTTCATGAACGAGATGGATGTGTGTTACTAACGACATTGTAATCGTTTAAAATTTCAAACCTCTGTCCTCAGCTCATCGTCACTTTTGCCCGTGCCTTGGGGCATTGGTGCAGGAGCCTCGGGCGGTGTCCTCATCAACCTGAAGGTAAGATTTATGAGTGGTTTCATGTAAGTATCGACAAAAACCCAGGTCTTTAATCGAAAACGAGGTTTAAGTTACATAGACCTCTCAAACACGAAGCCGTCAACATCGGCAGTTAAGGATGGGACATCCTGTATATAATGTAAATGGCTGTATTAAAGATGCAATAAAGTGGCGTTTCCGGTTTTTGTTTAAAACGCTTCCATTTGTTGTTTTAGGAGTCGATATCAGGTCCGCGATAACAGTTTAGTAGCGCGTAAGGAGAAACAAACGCTCGAATGGCTCCAACGATGACATTGCCCATATCGTGTTGTTGTTGTTGTTGTTGTTGTTGTTGTTGTTGTTGTTGTTGTAATTAACACAATACCTATAAGGGTGAATGCAGCTACATAAGAACGTACGAAGTAGCGGGTCATATTTTTGGCGCAAAAAAACATACGCGCTAGGGCCTCACATGATTGGGTTAATAAAAGAGCTGCAGAAATTACTTGAAACTGTTAGGATTAAAAAATGTAATTAAGAACTTGTACCATCACAAAGCAGAAAACTTTCTTTTCAATAACAACAACAACAACAACAACAACAACAACAAAAAACAACAACAACAACAACAACAACAACAACAACAACAACAACAACAACAACAACAACAACAACAACAACAACAACAACAACAACAACAACAACAACAACAACAACAACAACAACAACAACAACAACAACAACAACAACAACAACAACAACAACAACAACAACAACAACAACAACAACAACAACAACAACAACAACAACAACAACAACAACAACAACAACAACAACAACAACAACAACAACAACAACAACAACAACAACAACAACAACAACAACAACAACAACAACAACAACAACAACAACAACAACAACAACAACAACAACAACAACAACAACAACAACAACAACAACAACAACAACAACAACAACAATAACAACAACAACATCAACAACAACTGAAACAACAACAACAACAACAACAACAACAACAACAACAACAACAACAACAACAACAACAACAACAACAACAACAACAACAACAACAACAACAACAACAACAACAACAACATCAACAACAACTGAAACAACAACAACAACAACAACAACAACAACAACAACAACAACAACAACAACAACAACAACAACAACAACAACAACAACAACAACAACAACAACAACAACATCACCAACAGAAACAAGTTATACATCAATAACAAGTCTTTTCAATGGTCTTATCGGTGCCCTTGAAAATTTTCAGCGGTAAAAAATGCAATTGGTTAGTGAATTTGAAATATCGCTGACGGTTGGTTAAAGAGAACAATCAGATGTCATTTGCTGAGAATGAAATTAAAAATCATAGCTGGCTGAATTGTACAAATTTGTGCGATAGGTTACGGTACTTTAAGAGCAGTTAGTTACATACAAGGCTGTTATTGATAATGTTAGTGCCGGTCGGTGCCATTTGATCGGTATTCAATAGACAAATGGTTTGGGATGAGTGGATGTTGTGACTATCTGATGCCCGATGGGTCGATGATGCTGACTGTTGCCGAAATGTTATTTTGGCTTGATTGAAAACATTTGATTTGAGTGGGAAGGGAATGCTGGGTTCGTATTGCAGGGTGTTGAGGGGGATGGATGCTTGGGGGAGAAAATTATTTCAGCTAAAAGGCTTATCAAACATTCAGGCAACCAGAACGCGTGCTTGAACGGGGGTTGGCATGTTTCGCAACAACAAAAAAAACAGTGATCGAGTTCGAAACGAAAATTTCGAAAATAACCGAACGAACAGCCTTTCGAAAAAAAGTTTTTCGTTCGAAGCTGAACCGAACGAAAAATCAAACGTCCGGTTTCGAGCCGATTCGGAACGAAAATTTTTTGAAAATATTTTTTTCGACTGATTTTCGATTTGGCTTATACATTTATCGTACTCACTCACTCACCGTACTCGCCGCACCCACTCACTCACCGCAATCACCGCACCCACTAACTTACCGCACTCACTCACCGCACTCACCGCACCCACCAACTCACCGCACTCACTCACCGCACTTACTCACTGCACTCTCTCACCGCACTCACCGCACCCACCAACTCACCGCACTCACTCACTGCACTTGCTCACCGCACTCACTCACCGCACTCACCGCACCCACTAACCGCACTCACTCACTGCACTCACCGCACTCACTCACTCACTCAATCACCGCACCGCACTCGCTCACTCACTCACTTAATTACTCACCGATTTTTTTTAATATGTATATTGGAAGTTTGTGTGAAACGTAAGCTATACGTCTCATGTGTCTATGGAGAAATCATTTTCAAAACTGAATCGAAAATAAAAAAAGTTTCGTTCCGGTCCGGAACGAAAAATAAAAATTTCGTTCGAAAACCAACCGGACGAAAATTTAAAAATTTCTGTTCGAAAAATTTTCCATTTCGAGACGAATTTTTTCGTTCGTTTTCGTTCGTTCGAACTCGATCACTGACAACAACAACAACAACAAGAACATCAACAACAACTGAAACAACAACAACA
>CAXIWR010000225.1:141156-146156 GCA_964036265.1 Daptonema setosum | reverse complement strand
AATCATGGGATAAAAAATCTAAAACGTTGATTATATCTTAGTTTACATGTATAGATGATAAAGGGATTGATTGATTCACCCGACCCGTATAATATAAGTTATTTATCAAATACTTGAAACTACAGTACTTCAGTTAAACAGTAAGGGAACTTCTCCTTCGTTGTTGTTGTTGTTGTTGTTGTCCATGTGTATAATAAAAACAATTGTCGTTTTCACCATATGTTAACAACATATAAACTTAGTTCCCTTGATAATTTCGTTATAATAGGTTTCGTTTTGAAAGACTTATGCACTTAAACTAAAAAAGTTGCAACACGTTTTTACAACAGCCATACATAACCATACAAGCAACTAAAAATGCCCTGAAGGCATGGGGAGTAACGAATATGGTTCAATCCTGGCAAGTCCAATCATGAAAAAGTATGAGACAAGAAAGTTTTCATTTCATATTTTAGATAGTCTGATCGTGAAAAAGCAGGAAACAAGATTTGCGATGAATCACGAAAAAGCTTGTACTTCATTAAATCAAGAATCAAACCTAATTACACGAAACATATCTGGGACTTTTCATGAGTGGCGTGGTAATCATTAGATTTAATTCTAATGAAAATGCTGGAATTCAGTGAAAACATATCTTACAAAAGAATCCCATGCTTTTCTATATAAAAATTTAATAAAAAAGGTCGTGGCAGACAGGTCACACAAACAGGAGAAAATATATTTATATACAGAAGGAATTATATACAGACGAAATACAGAGGTTTTGTTTTTCACCCAAAAGTCCCAAATATGTTTCGTGTAATTTGGTTTGATTTTTGATTTAATGAAGTACAAGCTTTTTCGTGATTCATCGCAAATCTTGTTTCCTGCTTTTTCACGATCAGACTATCTAAAATATGAGATAAAAACTTTCTTGTCTCATACTTCTTCATGATTGGACTTGCCAGGATTTAACCATATTCGTTACTCCCCATGCCTTCAGGGCATTTTTAGTTGCTTGTCTTTAACTTTTTTATGTGTGAACAAATCACATGTAGATTATGTGAAAATTTCTTCAATAAACGTGGATTTTCAAATACTGAATTACAGAAAAAATCGTGAGTACACGGACAGGGATCATTCGCGAGCCCCTTCAATTTTTTCTTATAAAATATGTCATTACATAATTGACAGAATGATGTAAAAAAAAGTCCGTGGATTAGTAATACAGTGAATTAAAAGCTGCCTTACGTTATCTAAAATAGACCGTTGAGGTTCTAGCGCAGTATATAATATCAAAAATGGAACAACTTAACACTTAACTTGTTATTGATTTTTAGGGGTATTGAACCCAGAACCAGCCGTTTAACAAGCAAACGCACTATCCACTTGACTACCTTGACCAAAAATATTATTAAAATTTGTTTCCATCATCAAAACTAGTTTCTAATCATACATTTATCATTACATCTAGTGGGAAAGTAACTTCAAACCCTGACTATTATTTGGGTATACTCTTAACAGGTAACGCCATAAACCATGTGAAAAAATGTTCTTGAAAAAAATTTCTTCACTTTCAGACTTCTTAAAATACGGTTTTGTTGTGTTTTAATAATATTGGTACATGTCTAGAAATGACGGGGAAAAATTTACCCTGGAAATTTTTTTACCATTTTTTTTACTGGTTTTGACGAATCATAACGACTTATTTAAAGGTCCTGATTAAGTTTGAAAACCATCATTTATTTGGAGTTTAGTCCATCTAAACATTCTGGTAAAATCAAGTTTGTCATGTCTCTGTATAAAAAACAATTTGGATTCCAAGGTGGCTGCAACAGCGTGATTAAGTGAACTTACCGTTTTTAGCGTTTTTGGCGGCCCATATTTTTTTTAAAAGCCTGCTGAGCGAATCATCTTTTTTTGTATTAAATAGAGCTTCAGTCATTCTAAACATTCTATCAATACGAAGGACTTCAATATTTTAAACCTGACAATAATCTGAGTTTCAAATGGGCTAAAGTGATCAACAAGGTCGAAATTTTCATTTATAATTTTTTCGGGGTTTTGAGAAAATACAATGGGTTTATCAAAAAAGGGGTCGAAATAAGGTCATATTGAAATGTGATTCCGCGTCGAATGGGAACATTTTAAGAATCATTCAAATTCTGATCATACCAAAAAAATAACTTTTCTGAAAATGTGCTTGATTTTGTCGTTCACTTACCCCGTGGCCGTTTTTTTCTGTTTCAATCAATCAACTAGTTAAATAGCGAAATACACTTTTACATGTGACTTACCCACACGGTTAAAAATATTTCTCAATAGGAACACCTTATCGCTCATACAACGATTCTTTCTCTATTTTGCCTGCGATTTTTGATTTTTTTTTTCATAAAATCCATAAAAATGGTGAAAAGCTTCATCCGATCTGCGAGACACTCAGGAAATCGTGTCCTGGGCGGGATTTTGACCTGTGTACAAATTTTCAGTTTTATCCGTTCGACCCAACTCCCGGACACCATTTTTGGGGAGAAAAAAAACGGAAAATCGCCTTTTCATCATTTTCGGACCTAAAAAACGAAAATTCATCCCTACCGGATTAAAAATAGCCAATCAGGTGTAGAATCGCACGAGAAAACCGATGAAACAGACTATAAGTTGACGCGATGAGGCTAGATCGAGATACCCGCAAAAAAGCTTATCATAATCGAACCATATTAAGGGAACGGCCTAGCGGTATGATACGATAATTTGTCACTACGATGAAATGCAACAGTGAAACATGGTTTTCTGATGTTTTGGGGTATTTGTCATATATATAAACCTTTTCCTGCCTACTGAAATGAGTTTCCTCAAAGAAATT
Organism: Daptonema setosum; assembly: GCA_964036265.1. Classification (NCBI taxonomy): domain Eukaryota; kingdom Metazoa; phylum Nematoda; class Chromadorea; order Monhysterida; family Xyalidae; genus Daptonema; species Daptonema setosum. Next base: position 143,314 of record CAXIWR010000225.1, on the reverse strand, counting down.
AGATTTTGAAATAAGAGTGAGTCGTTTTTGGTTAACGAGTGAGAAAGTCGATGAAACTACTGTATAGCCTATTTTTTTGCGTGTTTTCGAATTTTATGTTTGCATCCAAGAAATTTTTTTTAATAAAATAGTTTAGACTGTTTTGATAGTTTTTGATGAATGTTATAGTTAACAAATTGTTAAAAAAATAGTTACGTGACATATTTGCTGCTGTAAAAATGTGTCTGACGTTTCCTGGGATGCACGTGCATTACTCTTGCTGTGATTTACAAATCATATTGAAAACTTCAGGAAAACTAAGTTTGTATATTTTTAATATACGCTGAAAACGACAAGCCAAAATATTGGACACAGCAACCTCTGAGTCAGATCAAAGCGTGGTCGTTTTTTTGGCCCACCCTGTAGAATACGAAAAAAGCATTTACCCAGTGATGAAGTGTACCCTTATTTTTATTCATACCTGTGAAAAATCTTACGCTGAAATGCAAATTTAATGTATCAATTTCGCATCCCAGTAATTATTTAGCAGCGCATGAAACATGAGGTAATTTGAGCTTTGCTCTGTACTTTCAAACGAACTACGTATAAGCTTTCTCTCATTCACTGCATAGAGCTGGTCGTACATTTATAGATAACAAGGAAACCATTTACCCAGTCATGAAGTGTACCCTGATTTTTTTCAGACCTAAGAAAAGTAATACTCTAAAAGCAAATCTAAACTAGATGAATTCAATTGCGAATTGAGGTCATGTATTTTTGCATGCCAGTAATCATTTAGCAGTGCATGAAACATCAGGTAATCCGAGCTCTGTACTTTAAAACGAGCTATAGTCCGTGACCTATTACTGCAGAGTAAAATACCACTAAACAAAATTCGTTGCGCCGTTGACCACGAACAAATTTGGCGGAAATTCAAATTTTTGAAAAAACTACCAAAAAAGTTGTTAAAATTTTTTTTGTTTTATTTCATTAGATTTTGTTTTCATTGTAAAGATCTTGTTTCGCTGATTTTTTTCATGTATTTTTCATGGAAATACGTTGATTTTTGATAGGTTTTATATTTTTAATGATTTTATTAAACTTTGAAAATTAGTTTAACCGTTCAAAAATCAACATATGTTAATGAAAAATACATGAAAAAAATCAGCGAAACAAGATCTATACAATGAAAATAAAAATTCCTGGAAAAAAATGAAACATTTCAACAACTTTTTTGGTAGTTTTTCAAAAATTTGAATTCCCGCCAAAGTTTGTTCGTGGTCAACGGCGCACAGAATTTTGTTTATTGGTATTTTACTCTGCAGTAATAGGTCATGGACTATATAAGCTTTCTCCCATTCACAGCTTAGAGCTGGTCGCACATATATACGATTTCTTGCTGTTTACTTTGCTGATTCGAATCTCCAATAGAACTCGTGATAAAGCTTTACCCTTTATTATTGCTTAAAAGAAAAATCGGATTTTGATTGATTTTATCCGTAGTTGAATAAAAATCATCAAAGTTTTGCTATTGCTATGAACGTTTTACAGAAATATTTTGGGAATAATGGGTTCAAATGAAAATACAAATAATTGGGGCTTCTTGATTCAATGAATCAACCTGATATCGTACGTTATAGCACTCTCAATTACCAGAAGACTAAATGGACAAAGTCCGGTCTTTTTGTAAATGTAGCTTCTTCCAAAGAGGAAACTTCCTTTCGATAATGTTGTTGAAAGTTTACGCACCCTTTTAAATTGGTAAACAAAAAAATCACAAATCAATTGTATCCGCGGTCGGCTGCACAGTGGGTGCGGGAACCTCTTTATCATCGGCTATGCGGCGGAACGGCAAATCCCGCAAATTCCATCTCCTACACTCCGTGACATGATCACATTTGATGTATATATTCTATTTTGTTCCGTGAATTAACAAAAACAAATTAATTCACCTGTTGGTTTCTTTTTCGATAACTTCTTATTTTTGTTATTTTCAATCATTAATTAATCTTAAACCGATTGTCGCCGTGAGCTGTTGCTCGGCGGGAACTCTCGCCGTCATAAAAATCGGCGAAACCTGTTATTGCACTTGAACGGAAAATAACTAATGGTTGTCAAATGAAAAGAAATATTCATACATTGTAGGTGGTTTTGAATACATATATGTATTGGTTTGTTC
>CAXIWR010000225.1:123656-133656 GCA_964036265.1 Daptonema setosum | reverse complement strand
AGAGAACAGAACCCATGGAAAAGAACTGGAACAAGGAAATACAAAAACTCTAATTCCGGTTTTGACTGTGCCAGAACTCGACTCTCAACTTCATGGGTGTTCGAATTTTTTTTATAATAGTCGAATATGTACATATAGTCGAATTTTTTCGTTACGCCTTTTTTAGGAATTTTTTGTGTAAAACCTTTCCCTCACCCAGAAATTGGTGGTCGGAAGCAGCAATTTGGGGTTGATGAAAAGGTTTTACACCAAAACAGTTCCTAAAAAGATGATTACGACTCTTTTTAGGAATTTTTTTGTGTGTAAAACCTTTCCATCAACCCAAAATTGCTGCTTTCGACCGCCAAGATCCGGGTGAGGGAAAAGTTTTACACGAAAAAAAAATTCCAAAAAAAGCGTAACCAAAAAATTCGACTATACATTGAGTTTCTCCGTGAATGGTTTATGAGTAAACACCTTCCAGTTCAACGGTGTTCGCGATCGAGTAACCTTAGCGGACGAAAAAGGGTGGGAAAATGAAGTTTCAGCCTCTTTCGTGGGTGGTTTCAAAAAAGTTGGGTTTGTTCCTTAGGGTGTAAGTAAACTGACCTCAAAAGTGGTAAATTCCCTATCTTTGGAAGAATTTCCCTTCCTTTTGAGGAATGAGTCGTCCCCCAGTGATCAGTGATTATCCTCATACATATCTGATTAAAGTAGGTACATACATAGGTTGGATGTTGTTTCACTATATTTGTGATTTGAAATCCAGCTGTACCATTGCGGCATAACAACTGAATGGAATTTCAACAGATGGATTTCAATAATTTATTACTTACGCCTTGAATGGATGAATGGATGAGTAATTCTGATCAAAAATGATCAGACGAAACGCATTGAATGTGGGTATAAAGGTTATGCTCCCACTCATCTGGGATGGGAACACCAGCGGACAAGAAGGGGAGGGAAAACTTGATTCCCCCCCTTTTTTGGTGAGTTTAAAATAGTGCAGTTAGTTCCCTAAGGTGTAGGTAAAATGGGCCCAAACTGCGAATTCCTCGCTCTTTGATAAAATTCCCCTCCCTTTGGTGGTTTGACTCGTCCGCCAGGGGAAGGAAAAGCCATTGAAAACCATTTTCTAAGTATTTTTTGAGGAAATCCATCTGTTGACAGAAGTAACATTATCTGGAGTCTGTATTTCAAGTTTTCAACTCCATGAATGAACAATTCAAGTTCAAAACTCCAGTTTACTCAGTTTTTATGCTGCAATAGCACAGCTGGATTTTAAATCACAAATATGATGACGCTAATCAGATATATGTATGTACAGGGTGTCCCACTTAAAAGTTTCAATGAGAATTAGCTCGGGGTTTTTGGCCTAGAAACTGTTGTCAAACAGATTTTTCAGAAACTTAACGTCGAACAAAATTACCAAGAAAGAATTGTCTACAAATCAGCGCAGAAAGTTTTGAAATCGGTCCCTTCTATCAAAAATCAAAGCTAATTCTCATTGAAACTCTTAAGTGGGACACCCTGTATATGAGGATAATTTTAAAATGATCACTGGCGGATGAGTCAACCCTTAAAAGGCAGGGGAATTTTTTTGTAACTAAACGGGAATCAACAGGGTATTTTGCATTTATGTAGGTCACTCTAAGAAACAAACTCCACTTCTTGAAACCACCAAAGAAGGGGGGGATTCCACTTTTCCCACCCATGCTCGTCCGCTAGTGACTGAATCAGGCGCAGCATTCGTGAAACATCCCGTTGTCATTTGAAGGAAGCAACCCTAAAAAAGTTTAACGCGTGCCCGATTCATATTCAAAGAAAGTTTTTTTTAGGAAAACACATTGTTTTTCACATCAGCATTTTGACAACATAAGAATGTGGCAAACATTTTAACCGAATACAAATGTTCATAACAGGTCAAAAATAGGTTTATAATAACAAGTAACCCAGACAAAGCTATGTATAACTGAGGTTCGAATATTTCGCGACATAGGCGACAAATTCACAGTTTTTTAATAAAAGTCTTGACTCTTGCCACACACCTTAAATAGAAAAGTTTGAAATTAATGTGCTTGGCAAAAGTTTTACAAGAAATAGAACAAACACAAAATAGTGTGCTTGAATGTTTTTTTTTTACAAAAAACTGTCCCGTCGATGCCACGGAAAACTGTCGCGAAATATTCGAACCTCAGTTATACATATGTGCAGAACTGACCAGCACAATTGGGAGCATTTTCATGGTTCATAATCCCAACTATTCATCTCAGGGCATGACTGAAACAATAACTTAGTCCACGCATCATTGAGCACGGAACACACGGATCACAAACAACTGGTTACAAAACTGGTAACTTTGGAAACCGGGCAAAAAACAACGAAAACAATTCCAATTGATGATTTATGATAATGTTGAATTGAAAACATAACATCCTTTGGAAAAAACTTATGCTGTAAAAAACTTTGAATTCAAGTTACTGTCGTATGTAAGAGGGTTCACAAAACAAGCGGGCTTTGTAACCCGAAAGTGGATGTACCGGTGGAAAATAAAGATTCATGGTGGTTTATTGCAAGTTAAAGTCTGGTCACAATTTCTCGTTACTCCGAAATTATCACCGTAACTATTTTGGCGCGCATTCAAATTTCAGCGCGTGTTCAAATTACATAAACCGAAATTTTCAGCTGCTGAGGCTGCATGTGTAAATTATACTAATAAACATGATCAACTTATTAAACAAGTAAAGTATAGTAAAAGGTTTTTGTAAAAAAATTTGGTAACAAGAAATTCTGACCAAGCTGTAGAACCAATTTTAGATGAAATTGTTAGATGAACTGATGTTTCAAGTTCAGTGGATACTGAGTCTCACAAGATACCACCGAGGAAATTTTCTTTAGAAGTTTGACTGAAAACCTTTAATAAGTTCCTGTCAATGAGTCATATCCCGTAGAAAAATAAAGTTTGTTATTGGAAACTCGTCAGGTTTGAAAGGTTGCGATAGAACGGATCTGTCTAAACAATTAGAGCAATAAACATCGTTTCCAGTTCCTCAATTTAGAAGCTACTGTAGCCTAGTTACTGATTGTTATAGATTAAATGAAAGACAGTTCATGTTGATGAACAACTCTAATGATAATTTCCCTAAGGCCCTGGGACTATACATGCCCGGATGTTGGATTCTGAAAGCAAAAGTATTATAATGAAACATCACTAGCCTCAACTGAAATCGGTTCACATCATAGTTTAACACAGTATACATACATAGCATGGGGTGATGATGATTGATGTGCGTGTTAACACTGATTGTCTGATGTTTCATTAGCAGACGTTGTGGACGATTCGTTTGCCTGCAGCAACAACATACGGGCTTTAGGTTGGTCAGGGTATCTAGCCTCTTACTGGAATTCATGTATTCTTTAACCCCGTTAAACATCAGCATATAATTTGACACAACTTCCTTAGGTTAACCGAACGTGTGACAAAAATTCAGAATTTTAAACGCCGAAAAGCAGATTCAAATTCAAACTGCGCGCCAACGAACTTTTAGGAGTGGCAAGAAACCCTAGACAGAACTGGACACCTTCTAAGATACTGAAATGAGAAGTGAGACTACATAGTTGCAGTCTCATTCAATAGCGGACGAGAAGGGGTGGGAAGAATGAAATTCACCCCTCATTGGCAATTCCGAAAAGTAGAGTTGGTTACCTAAGGTGTGGGTGAAAAGGCCTCAAAACTGTCAACCCCCCTTCTTTGACGAAATTCCCCTCCCTTTGGGAATTAGCTCGTCCGCCAGTGCAAGTCAAATCTTCAAAGGGGTGGGTCCCCCTCCCGCTGCCCACAACTGGATCTGTCCAAAGAGGGGGAATTGGCAGTTTTCAGACTATTTTACCTACACATTAGGGAACGAAAACTGTCGACCCCCTTCTTTGGTGAAATTCCACTTCCTTAAGAGAACTAGCTCATCAGCCAGTGGTCTCATTGGATTAAGGAACAGAATTTTTAAATGCGCGCCTTTTTGCTCGTTTATTTCCAACTATCATGAGCGCGATTTGATGTCAACATTTTGGGTTTATACATATGTACATAGCTTAAACAGGGGTTTTCCTCACTCAGAAAAGTGTTTAACGCCGATTCAGAAACTGATTTTGATTCAGTTTTCTACATTACATAGCTGATTCAGAAACTGATGTTGAATCAAGTGAGATTACTATAAACGCCCAAAGTTACCCACATAGCTGGTTCACGTGGACAAGAGCATGATACAATGGTAATGGTAATGGTACGAGTGGCCGAGTGGTTAGTGGGGGCGACTCAGGTCCCTAGGGTACCGAGATCAACACCCGTACGCAGACAGACCATGAGCGGACGATGGAAGAACAAAAAACTTGGAATTTCCCCCTCTTTGGCAGTTCCTAGAAATATAATTTGTGCTTCGTGTAGGTAGAATGGCCTCAAAACTGCTCGTCCCCTATCTGAACAAATTCCCCTCCCCTACGAAGATTGCATCATCCGTCAGTGAGGCAAACAGACAGACAGACAGACACAGACAGACAGACAGCTTGATAAGAATGGCATATGACTGAAAATACACTTTATTAAAATAAGATGCACTTTTATACTGTATGTAATCTACATATAATTACTAGCAGCGGACGAGGAAAGAACGGAAAAGTGGGATTTTCCCCCTCTTTGGCAGTTTGAAAAAGTAGAAATTGAACATTGGTTTTTCATGACATTGGAACAACATACGGACGTTTCGCCCTAATTTTTGTAAAATAATTGTATTTGTTATAATCGTGATTGTTTTTGTAATTGTATTTTTTTGTAATTGTATTTGTTTTTTTGTAATTATGGTAACGGTTCCATGAAATCAATTTGGATATCAGGAAACCCTGGATACAATACTGGCTACAAAACTTTAATTGTAACATGCAGACTGACAAACTGACAGACTGACTGACAGACTGACATACTGACTGACTGACAGACTGACATACTGACTGACTGACTGACATTTTCACAGGAAACTGACAGACTGAAAGACATACGAACTGTCAGACTGACTGACTGACAATACCAATGATTAAAAAGACATATCTTGCAATTTCTGGTAAGCTTTTCGATTAACTCAGATGGACTTTGAAGGCACGCCATCTCATGCAATTTGTTTATCTAACTGGACGTTCCAGACACCTTCACATATTAGAAATGGAACTTCATTTGACATTTCAGGAAATGACTTTGACCTTTTTCAAGTGAAAGCATGGTAATGTACATGTACACTTACTCCCACAAACTCCAGACACTTTAGCGTGATTAAAGGAGTGGGATTGAACGAGTGGGGCATGATTGACTGATTGATAGACTTAATAGTTAATCGACTGAGTGACTCACCGACTGACTGACTGACTGACTGACTGACTGACTGACCGACTGATTTATGTGGAGGAAGTTCACGATGAAAAACTTAAACTTTTTCATATATATCATCAGTTGTATGATCTAGAAGGAGAACCCTAAGGAAGTATATTTCAGCTCTCATAAAGTACATTGTCCATTAATCTGAATATAAATATGCGCCATTTCTTGGATTGTTCGACAGGCAAAAGAGTATCCTAATGTTGAACGGATCTCATGTGTGCATGCCGGGAGAAGTGCTACGCAGTCTAAAAGGGCATGCTTTCAAATGTTCGAACGTTAAAAAAATACAGAGTTTACCCCGGAAAGAAAGGGCCAAATTGTTTTAATGGGAAAGCTGTACCAAGTCCCGAAAATGACGCGTTTTCAAGTATAGTCTCCAAATAAACTGTGATTGCTACTTATATTAAAGTCGGTTAGGGCGCAGCCTTATCTCAAACGATTCAGACGTTTTGACTTTGAGTGGGTTCAGACAGACTGACCTTCAGGTTCCGACCACCAGTAGCGGAAGAGCAGAGGAGGGAACGTAATATCCCCCCCCCCCTATTTAGAATAGAATGTTTAGAATTTTTTTCAAGTTTCTGGTATGCTATTTGATTTCTTGAGGGTGAAGGTAAAATGGCCTGATAGAAAATATCCAGTTCTTCAAATTTGAAAGAACTTCTCTCACTGATCGAACTTGGAGGGTTTTCCCATCAGTGTATCAGACGATCGACTTCAGATTGAGTTGAGAGGATTCAGTTTATAATGGAAAGTTTTTTTGCAGTAAACAAGATTCAAGAATAGTTAACGGTTAGGATAACTATCCTACGGTAGGGAAAAAATATGTAACTTTCTAAAAAAAGAACAGAGCAAAACAGCTTGTTATCTGGGTTACGGTACAAATATGTACTTATGAGCTATTCCAAAGTCAGTAGAAGTTTTGTTGTTGTTCTTCAGGAGGTAACTTCCAGACGTCACGCACGAAACTACCGTAACCCGCACAGACAGCCCAGATATAGCCTGTTCAACAACAACAACAACAACGACAACAACAACAACAACAACAACAAAAACAACAACAACAACAACAACAACAACAACAACAACAACAACAACAACAACAACAACAACAACAACAACAACAACAACAACAACAACAACAACAACAACAACAACAACAACAACAACAACAACAACAACAACAACAACAACAACAACAACAACAACAACAACAACAACAACAACAACAACAAGTACAATGACAACAACAACATGTACTGTAAGACATAACAAAAGTATTTGGGGCAACTGCAAGTTCGTGCGTCAATAGTTTTCGTGATCAAAATCCAGTTCTAGTATTTCAGGATCGAACCTCAAATGTAAGTACTCTAGATACATACAGTACATACATGGAAGTCTGAATCAAAATCCAGTTTTGACATCTGAGGACGTGATATCAGTATTGCTTGGAGAAGGTTTGTTGTTTTTATTGAAATATATGAAATATATTTCTGGACCCCCGGTACCACTAATGAAATGAATTTGACGCTACTTTCGTACTGTATGTTGACCAAGGGTCATTTGGAAAATTTTCTTTCGACGTTTTGAATTCCCGACATAATTGGGTTCGATTTCAATCTTTCTGACATATGTTTCGAAATGGGAGTTTTTCATTGTTGCTCGAAAATCTGGATAAGCTCAGGTGAAATGTGTTTTCTGTTGTAATCCTGGGAATTTCATTTACACACGCACCATTAGGTTACTTCAAAAGGCCCATTTCACCCGACCGACAAGCGGTAAATGAATCGCGGTGCGATGCGTTTACGACGCATAATTGCAGTGTACGTCAACTAAAAAAACAAACAAAAAGAAAACAGAAAAAAACAATAAGAAGCCAAAAAAGCAATGGAACACAAAGAAACATCAGAAACGTTATTTTTTTTTTAATTTTTGAACGTTTTTTAACAAGTGGGTGCAAAAGTGTGCAATAACATAGGCTACTTACGTTGCATCTAGTTCTAGTGCACGTGTGGAACATGTCTTTTCATATTGAACATGTCTTTTCATATTGAACAGGTCTTTTCATGTTGAACAGGTCTTTTCATATTGACATGTCTTGAACATTTCATATTTGATAACAATAAACCCTGATCAACCTATAGGAGTGGGCATATCACGACTTGTCTATGTTCTAGTCTGGTTTTGAATCCAGTTAACGTCTGAGGGCTTAATATACATATACCTTTAAGTAATGGTAAAGCCAACACATAAATTCTGCAGCCAAAATCGTGAGCAAAGCTTTTCACTAATGAAACATTAGAGGAACATCTTGTAGCACACGCATTCGAATGCTGGTTATGGAAAGTTGTGTTTTGAGCTGTGCATGTTCCTGATGCTTCACTAGTGAGTTGGATGGCGGGCAGCTTTGCAGGCAGAAACTGTGTGGGGGCTTTAGTCTGGTTTTGATCCAGTTAACGTCCGAGGGCTTAATATACAAGTACCTTTGAGTAATGGTCTTCTTTATAGATAACAAATAAACCTTCATGAGACGGCTGTGGCCGCTGGTGATCGTTTGTCGTCTGTCTAGTCTAGTGCGTAGGACGCCGTCCTAGAAAACGGGCGGTCCTAAGTTCGAAACCTGACTTGAGACACAGATCCTGATGCGTTGCTCTGAGGTTTCTGCCATTGCCCGTCAGTTTATTCAACTCTCCGGTCACTACGAAAACACCAATCTGATATGGTATTAGTGTGCCTAGATGGCTTCAGTTGAAGGAGAAATCCAAGGTGTAGAATTGAGTACGATTGACTTTGCCGGTTCAGCAACGAAGCTTTATGAATCTTTATTTTTATCATCCATCTCTTTAAAAAATAACTGGTGTTTACTCCAGCTCAAGTTGGTCCCAAGGGGGAATTCGAAAAAGTCCGAATACCATGATGCTATTGATGTATGATTGATGCGACGCCACGGTCGTGGTCTTGTTGTTTTCTGTTTTTGAGCGGAGGCGTTCTAATCATTCAATCTTCGTCCAACCATCATGAATAGTGAATAGATGGATTGGCGTAACCAGGGTTTCTTGTAAGTCGAAAACTTCTTGGCGCGAAGTTTGAATTCAAATCTGTTACTGGCGCGCTTGCTAAAACTCAAGAAATAAAATCTTCTTTCAAATACCATGTGGATAAAATACAAAAACTGCGCTGCATTCATTGCATACGGGTGCAACTGGCCTTCAAAATTAGTTTTTTCAAAGACGAAACTATGATACTGCTACATACAGAAGGAGACTGATGATTTACTCAACCGCTCACTGAGTACGATATTCGAGTTATGACTACAACACATGACCGTGAAATGTAAATTTTTGCAATATCAAACTTGAAACCATAACCTTCTTCGACGTCTCCCCTTTCAAACAGAACAATACCATAATAACTTGTCGAAAAGTGAGTGATCGACTTGAAGTATTGTACTTAATGAAAAAAAAAACAATCCAACCGTAACTTAATCTGAAAGTGGTTTTTGTACAGTCATCGTTCAATATTGTCCTTTGTACCGCTAGCGGACGAGAAGGGAATGGAAAAATTGAATCCCCCCTTTTTGGCGATTTCAAAAAGTAAAATTTGTTGCCTAAGGTGTAGGTAAAATGACCAAATTTTCGCCAATTCCGCCCTCTTTAGGAGGATTCCCCTCCCTTTGGAGAGTTGGCTCGTCCGACAGTGGCGTGGAAGGAGACTGAATGACTTACTCACCCACTCACTAAATACGATATTTGATTTATGACTACAACACTTGACCGTGAAATGCAAGTTTTTGGTATATCCAACTTGAACCAAAAAACCTCTTCTTCGACGTCACACCTTCCAAAAAAGATCTATACCACAAAAACTAGTCGAAAAGTGAGTGACCGACTTAAAATATTGCACTTTTAATTAGAAAGCAATTCAACCGTAACTTGAGTTGAGTCAGACTGTTTACAGTCATCGTTCAATATTGTCCCAAGTACATACGTATGTAGGCTAGACATGATATCAGAGCTAGACATCCCGTGAGATTTACCATTCATAAATAACCTGTTTATTGCAGAAGAATCCCACGGGAATGGATCCGGGTAACATTGAAAGACAACAGGATATCACGTGAGTTAGCCATAGCCAGTGTAAATCAAGATGCAGTCGAAGGTGAGTTTTTGTGGAGTAAAGTTACCGTAAAAATGATGATACTGCATGCAAATGTGTTACACTTGTTTACAACATATCTTCCATAAAAAATGATAGGACTCTTTTTTCTTAGAAGTTCATTAATGAGGCTAAACCTTTTTGTGAATCAGAATTTTTCTAAATGAGATGTGCAGAATATTTTTTATCGTCTGAAAACTCTTTACCGACTACAAATTTGCATATTGACCGAAAATACATAATCGCATATCTTCAGTTTTTATTTTTATTAAAAATGTCACAGTTGTGCTGGATACACTGAATGACTGACTGACTGACTGACTGGCTGACCGACTGACTGACTGATTGATTGACTGGCTGACTGAATGACTGACTGACTGACTGATTGACTGAACGACTGACTGACTGACTGACTGACAGACTGACATATTGACTGACTGACTGCAA
>CAXIWR010000225.1:91156-118656 GCA_964036265.1 Daptonema setosum | reverse complement strand
AGAGTAATTAAGCTATTGTGAAAAATTTCGTAAATTTTTTTCCTCACATGACCCTTTTTTGTGTTTTTGAGTAGAAAGATAAATTGAATAGCCTAACATACTTCGACATGTGTAATACACATCCAGTTAAAATTTCAGTTTGATCGGATCACCCTATCGCTCATACAACAATTCTTTCTCCATTTTGCCTGCGATTTTTGACATTTTTTTCATAAAATTCCCTAAAAATGGTACAAATATTATTCCGATCTCCGTGACAGTTTAATAATCGTTTTCTACGCAGAAAGTTGACCTAGGTACCAATTTTCAGCTCTACAGGTCTTACCCAGTTTCCTTGACAAAATTTGGGGGGAGAAAAAAAACGGAAAATCGCATTTTCATCATTTTCGGACCTGAAAAATGAAAATTTATCCCTACCGGGTTAAAAATAGCCAAACAGATGTAGAATCGCACGAGAAAACCGATGAAACAGACTAGAAGTCTATACGATGAAGCTAGATCGAGATACCCGCAAAAAAGCTTATCTTAATCGAACCATATTAAGGGAACGGCCTACCGGCCGTCCCTTGATTATGGTCTTTTCTGACTTATTTCTAGAAGTTGATTCACTCTAGAAGTAGGGTCTAGAAGTATGTAGATTCAATTCTGAGTAACAAGTAGCACTGAATAGCCTATACGAGACAGTGTTATTAATTCAACACGATTTCTTGTTATAAACTGTTCGATTTCATTTCTGGGTAAACAATATAGTCCTTCCTTCTTATATACCGCCAACGCGAAATGTTAAACAAATACAAACCACAATCCCATTCATCAGCGGACGAGAAGGGGAGGAAAAGGGGAATTTCCCGCTCTTTAGCGGTTTAAAAAAGTAGAACTCGTTTCCAAATGTGAAGGTAAAAGGGCATAAAAACTGTCGATTCCCCTCTCTTTGGCAAAAGTCCCCTTTCTTTCGGAGGTTTGGTTCGTCCGCTGGTTTTCCCATTCATTCATCGCTTAGGGAACTGAGTTTGGCACCCCAGAATATCCCGTACGAAAAGACCCCGTTTGGGATTCTAGTGAGAACGATACTCCCGCTTTTCCACCGTCGAACGGGAATGAAAAAAGAAATGTAGATAAAATGACCTGAAAACCGCCAATTCCCCCCTCTGAGGAAATTTCCTTCCGTTTTTAAGGTTTCACTCTTCCGCCAGTAATAGACACCGACCATGGGAGTGGACTTCAAACCACTAGGGGACGAGAAGGGGAGGGGAAAGTGGAACTCATCCCTCTTTGGCGTTTTCAAAAAGTAGAGTTTGTTCTCTACGGTGTAGGTAAAATGGCTTAATTTCCGCAAACGCCCCCCTCTTTGGAGAGATTCCCCTCCCTTTGAAGGTTTGGTTCGTCCGCCAGTGCTTAGAACTGAACGGAATACGGAAAGGACACAAAGAACAGCTGGAAAAGGTTTCATAAACCCGCGTACAATAGCATGCGATAATCTGAATATCAGGTTGACAAAGCCTGCGTATTTTTAATACAAACACTTTGAACGATTTTTATACAAAATTTTAAAATCCATTCGCTTACTGCATTTTCCCTGTGCGCCAATTTTCCCTGATTTCGAAGACTATCTAGTCTTCTAGCGCGTAGGGCGCCAGCCTTGAAAGTGAAACTGATGTCGTACTCGTACATTAGGTTTGAAATCCGACTTGAGACACAGATCCTAACGCGTTGCTCTGAGCTTTCAGCAATTGCCCGTCAGTTTATTCAACCTTTCTGGCCCGTACTAAAACACCATTCTGAATGGTAACTATGCTTTTTTTGGCTTCAGGAATAACTATGTCCCAGTAAAACAATTTCCGTAAATATTGATGAACTAATTTAATTTCAATTCTTCATAAATAACATGATTCTTGATACGTATATGGAACTTCGATTTCGTGCTTCACCCTTCGAACCAGGAAACAGCGTAGTAATTTGATATCGGTAATTACTTATCCCGCGTACTTTGACTCTGATACCACTGTACATGTACAATGTGATCAAATAACAGTCCATAGAGAGTACAGTTGTATTGGCTTCATGAATGAATAAGTCCCAGTGAAAATGCCCGTTAATATTGATATTTTAATTAAGTTTCATTTCTTCACATTAACATGATTCTTGACGTACGGAACTCCGATTTTATGTTTCAAGAAACATTAGAAACTGCGTAGTAATTTGACATTGGTAATTACTTATCCCTCGTACAATGACTACGATACCAACTGTACAATATGATCAAATAACAGTCCATTAGAGAGTATCTCGTGAATACATGGTAAACAAAGTTTGGTCAATTAATTTTGTTTTCAACAACTACTATTTCTAAAGACCAGCGTAAATGGCGCAAATAAACCCTTTTACCAATGGAAGGTGTCGATTATGTACATGTGTTTCAATGTTAACTGAAAACAGGACATCAGGAGATGAAAAAATGGTGGACTGTAGATGTTTACCCAAATTAAATGTCATGTCACAAAGATTTCAATCGATGGTGGAACAGCATTCATTTTCTCGATAGTGGAAAAGCAATGTGAGGGATAAGGAGGAATGATTGAAAAAAAACTAACAGACTAACTGATTAACTGACCCACTGACTACACTGAATGACTGACTGACTGACTGACTGACTGACTGACTGACTGACTGACTGACTGACTGACTGACTGACTGACTGACTGACTGACTGACTGACTGACTGACTGACTGACTGAATGACTGACTGACTGACTGACTGACTGACTGACTGACTGACTGACTGACTGACTGACTGGCTGACTGACTGGCTGACTGACTGGCTGACTGACTGGCTGACTGAATGACTGATGACTGACTGACTAACTTACTGTGTGCCTGATTTGATGTACATATTTATGTAGTCACGAAAGTAAACAAGCATCCTGGATGTCAAATAAATACCAAAAACTATTTGTTTGGTTGACAAACATTTTCCTACAAATGAACGAATACTGTAGTTTAATAGCGGCAATACATGCCAGACAAACTTAAACTGACCAACTTCTGACTGACTGACTACTGACAGATTGACTGACTGACCGACTGACTGACTGACTGACTGACTGACTGACTGACTGACTGACTGACTGACTGACTGACTGACTGACTGACTGACTGACTGACTGACTGACTGACTGACTGACTGACTGAGTAAACCACCAACCCTTTTTGAGGGGCTCTTGCCGTTCATCCCCAACTTATTCTGAGTTGCAAATAAAATATAATATCGTATCGTAACCCACTGACTGAATGACTGACTGACTGACTGACTGACTGATTGACTGACTAACAACCTAATTCTAATCAACCACTTATTTCTATGACCGATCGTCTTTTGAAAGAGTTCGGCTAGTTTCATCCTACTACATCAGTTTCATCCTACGCTCAAACAAGTGAAACTGAACCGAACCTTTATAAACCAATCACAAACGTACATTGCATCACAGTTTCAAATTTCATTTCGTGTAGGCCTATAATGTACCTCCGCGCACGCTACCTCAGCCCTCCCCCCTCCCCCCCGACATATGTATAGCCTATCCAGAATTTCTTGTTTCAGAAAAAAATTCTTGAAATTTTTTAATTTGATTTTGGCGCGCATTCAAAAATCAAAGAGGTGAAGTGGTCACGAATCACCAGAGTCATGTTTTCATACAGTCGAAGGTGTTAGCACCCCTGCCCTCCCTACCCCCTCTAGGCCCCCCCCCCTTTCCACGTTGGGGGTACATGGACCACGTAAAAAGATCTTCTTCGTCATGAATGTTGACGTGATTCAAAGTAAACAGCGTGGTATTGGTTGGTGGTGCCGGTGTAACGTAGTGGTTAGCGTGCGTGACCGGGAAACGCAGAGCGGCCTTTTTAGTGCGGGTTCAATTCCCTGGAGGCCCATGGGTAAAGCTCCAGCAACGAACAGTGAATTCCGAGATTCCAATGTTTGATACGGTCTGGCATGCTATAAATTAAGAAAAAAGGGAAATTTGGAAAAAGTATAACATTGGGAAAAAGTGGAAATTTGGAAAAAGGCTGAATTTGGAAAAAGTGGGAATAAATGATAAAGAGTTGTACATTTTATTTATATTACTGTGAGGGGAAATTTGGAAACGGCACCATGTGCAAGTTGATTGACCTGTCAGACCACAAGCGGAGGAGAAGGGGTGTGAAAAGTGGAATTTTCCCTTTTTGGCGTTTTCAAAAAGTGGAGTTTGTTTCCTAAGGAGTAGGTAAAATGGCTTGAAAATTGCCGATTCCCTTCTATTTGACGAATTTCCCCTCCCTTTGGACCATTAGCTCGTCTGCCAGTGTGGCACACCTTGGTTCAAGAATAAATTGCATTAGACGCATTAGACAGATCACCGGCGTCATGAACCCCTTAAACCGCCAAATAGCACGCGGGGCAAAATGACACGTGCGCTTTAGCCCCGCCAGCGTCAAAACTGAGGTACATGTAGGTCGTTTCGCGGGGCGAAACAGCCGCGGGGCAAAAGCGCCCATTACCCAAGAATAGAACAATCGACTACAGCAAATATGTGCATATCCTTGATATTTACAAATGTATGATCAGTGTTTTATTTCAGGTCCGATGCATTTCCTTTTATTGGCCGCTTGAATTTCGTGTGTGTTGGTACGGAGGCTAATTTCATGTTTGTTAGCTAATATTTAAACTAATCGAATCTTACTATACTATATAAAAAAAGAGTAAAACGGTTATTCTGGGAAACGAAGGCTCGAATGACATGTGTGTGACAAATTAAAGTGTGTGTTAATAATACATAACCTTCTCAATTAACTATAGCTTGATCAGGGTGTCTGTATGCAGGGTAACTATATAGCAGTCAACGTTCATGTAGTCCGGGACGCGAATTTCCAAACCTTCAAAATTGTATTTTTTTAATGAATTTTGAATTTTGAATTACAAAATTGAATTTTTTCTAAACGCCCAATTTTCTGTGCATCAAGTTCGCACAGCGGTGTTATTTGAGTAGTTTACCTATGTACTTGAGTGCACGCAAACATATCGGAATTTCGGAAAAACTTCTAAGATTTTTTGGGGTTTGGAAATTTGCGTCCGGGACAATGAATCAGGTACAACGTTTGTGTTCATATGTTCATATGTATGTTCTCCAACTAACTTGTGGAAATAAACTTTAGTCACAAATTTTTTTTATGCGCATCAGATTCAGATTTGAATTCAGTTGAACATGATGATTGTATATTAGCGCATACCACTTGTTTTGTTGAGTTGAGTTAAACAACCGGCAAACTAAAGAGCTTCTTGAGATTCAAGTGAAAAAATGACACGTTAACTTGTCCAACCCGGGAAACATCCACTGAGCATGATGATTGCATGTTATACCATACAGCTTTTGGGTTGAGTTGAGTCGGACAACTGACTATTATGCATCACCTTCTCTTACATTTGATGCAGCTAAGATTCACATGTTGGAGTAGTTAACACTACAACTTTTCACTTGAATCCCAGGCAGCCCTTTACATATGTATTGATGATTGTACTCAGATATGAATGGTAATCACTAGAATCGCAGTGAATGAACGGCTCTCACTCAATGAATGAATTCAACTCAGTGATTACGTGAGTTTTGGATGAAAAATGAGTGCCCGCGGTGGATAGAGGTTGTAAATTATGTTCAAAATGCATTATGAGTTTACTGTATGTTTGTACGTACAATGATGTACGTAAGCGCCCCTAAACCGAATTAACTACGTACATACGGTAGGAGTAGACTGACCCATTCACAAAGAGAGAACATTTATACTGCTCATGATTGATTATGCAAAAAAATCCGAATTGAGTTTACAAGCAAAGAAAACTACATGAGTAAGATTTTTCATTCAGTGTCAGTTGCATACGAGATTTCAATTTCTGGAAATGGCTCAAAATAAAGATTTTTTTAATTCGGAAGTATTTTGATCTTCAGTATACTAATCCGTCATTCTAATATTTTTATGCATGTTTCTGAATTAATTACATTTCCTTTGCCTCAAAGAGGTGAGCGCAGCCAAATTCCCCAGTAAGACTTTTTTCCTTCAACATTGATCGAAACTGTTACAACGTATTGCATAATGAAACACGAGCAGTATACATATATCATTCACTCTTTATTATGAGACTAAAGTAGAAAGCCCGTCATAATTTGAAACTTGACGTGACTTTTGCTTTGCATGCATGCAGAACATGGTACACTTCTATTCAATCTCTGCATAATCATCAAAGACCGGGTAGTCTTTGGAATCATCGAAAAAAACAAGCGCGCACTCAAATTCAAGCAATCCAATATTATACTCAATTATGAATGTTACGAGTAAAGTTTTATCACTGTAAATCAGTTCAGCTACATAACCGAGTTACCATGTGCGTCAAAACAACAGATTCAATTAAAAATTTATTAGTATGCACGTAACCTAGAGATGATGTCAGAAAACGATGCAGAGAGAAACTGGAATACAAATCGAAGATATTGTAGATATGGGAGAAATGTGAAATACAAATTGCACACATAGTACTGTATGTATGTAGATATAGTGGCGCTGGAATCAACTTTCAGGTTATAGGCTTAGGCTTAGGTTTAGGTATCATAAGTTTCTACCTCAATGCCTCCCTCTTTCTCCCGTTGCAATACGGCAGGTCAACTTTGGGTTCGGGGTCATATGATCGCACCCCCGTGTTCTTGCTATTGGCAATGGGGAAAAGCTCGACACATTTATCAGAGGTCTAGTCTACTGCGTAGGGCGCCTGCCTCAAAAACTGGTGGTCCAGGATTCAAAACCTTGACTTCGTACATCGATTCTGACAGGTTGTTCTGGGGATTGTGCCATTGGCCGTCTTTTTATGAAAAGTATCTGGACACTATGAAAACACCAATCTGAATGATATTAGTGTGCCCTGCTGCCTTCAGTAATGAAGAAGTCCCAGCAAAAAACTTATTGAAGGGTAAATCAACCACGAATACTGTAGGTGTGTACTGCACGTGGCATTCATGTAATAGTAAACGAATTCTATTCATACCAAGAAACTGAAAAATTTCAAGTATCCTGGTAGGATTCGAACCCACGACTTTCTGTTCAGTACACAGATGTGCCAACCGCTACACCTATGTTTTACAAATGTTCGTGTGAACCATGAGATTCTTCGCACACACATGAAATAATAGTTGCACGTTGTGTTATTAATTTTCACTCAATAGCAAGGAAACTTTACTTTTAAATTTCCAAAATTAAGCCTACTAATGCAACTCAACGTTTTTTTCAGAGAGAAAAATTATTCACTGTACTGTAGTAAAACTGCCGTCAAAGTTTCTTCATAATGTTTCACAGGTGCGCAGGGACAATGCAGGGCAAAAACATTGAACATGAACATATAATGTATCATATTCATAAAAATACGTATGAGATTGCGCTGTAAAAGCTATCGATATGCATATTTATGAAATCGACGGTTATTTTTGTCAAATCTGGGCTGCTCTAAATCAGCTACCTATGTATAGTCGAATTTTTTGGTTACGCCTTTTTTCGGGAATTTTTTTGTGTGTAAAACCTTTCCCTCACCCAGCAATTTGGGGTCGGAAGCAGCAATTTGGGGTTGATAAAAAGGTATTACACAAAAAAAGTTCCTAAAGAAGATGATTACGACTCTTTTTAGGAACTTTTGTGTGTAAAACCTTTTTATCAACCCCAAATTGCTGCTTCCGACCGCCAATTTCTGGGTGAGGGAAAGGTTTTACACACAAAAAATTTTTCGAAAAAAGGCGTAACCAAAAAATTAGACTGTACATGGTATATCAAACATATTCCATTACGTACTTGGGTTCGTACACAATTACTCGCTCACTCACTCACTCATTCACCCACTCACTCACTCACGCACACGTGACACAAACTGACTAGAATGATACACAACTTATATTTTTTATTTTGTCACGGAAGCGGTACGGGGAAACGTGCGGTGTCTGTCATCGGAAGTAGGAAGAAAATGAGAACGTTTGTGTATTGACTGACTGATTGATTGATTGTCTGATGACTGACTGACTGACTGATTGATTGACTGACTGACAGACTGACACACTGACTGACTGACTGAGAGACTGACACACTAAATGACTTACTGACTGAAAGACCCACATACTGATTTACACTGACTGACTGACTGACTGACTGACTGACTGACTGGTTGACTAACTGCCTTTATACAAACTGCCATCAATAACGGTTCACCGAAACAAATTCCCGTCATACATAGCTTGTGGAAGTGACTTTAGCTGACTTCCGAACTTCTTGGAATATTTGGAGGTGAAGGTGGGAAGTAATTTCCTCCAGAGTGAAGAAGTACTTTTGTCAAACTATGTCCATTTATCAGGATATCAATTCAAACTACATTACGTCAGGGTGTCCTGTTATTGTTCCGTTAAGCCGTCACCCTGTATGTTACAAATTCGACACTCCGTGTTTGTATGTAAGTTAATCAAATGTCATTTGAGAAATGAAAACATTTCTCGAATTTTTGAATGCGCGCCATCACTGAATCCGAATTCAAATTGCGCGCCAAAACTTTCAGAGTGATAAGAATCGCTGGATATACTATACATATTCGGTGTTGCAGGATGTCATGACGATAATATGTAATAAAGTTGTTGCTACAGTAACCTGGCCTGATTGCATTGCCGATAACTTCCATAATGAAGTTTATGACTTGTTGTCTGAATGTTATAATACGATGAAATACGTAAATATATTATAGCCTTTCCAGGATTCCTTACTACTCGGAAAGTTTTGGCGACAGAACTTAATTCAAAAAATTTCTTAGCGGGAGTTCAGCTAAAGAAAATCCTCTTCCCAAGAGATTTCGCAATTGATCCAAAACGAACACGTTTTTCATACAACGTTCTTCAAAATTTAGTTCAAGAGTTTTCATATTCAGAGAAAACATTGATAGCATTAATTTTGTAGCTTAATCTCGGTAAACATGTGTATGTGTAAATGTATAGATGTAGTATAAATATAACATCCGACCTACATTTGCCACAAGCCGTTCCGGTCCGTTGTGTTCTGGCATTATCGTAAAAACCATGATATTATAGCTTTGTTATCTTGGCTTGGCTATTTCATCGTTCGCACGTACGAGCGTTGAGTTTATCTTCATTATCCGACGTTTTGAGCAATACTATTGCTTGCCGAAACAAAATACGGGCGTTATCATAACTTTTCTATAGATCCGTTGCCATACCACAAATACGTACAAAGCATCCGATAAACTTGTTTTTTTGGAGAATTTGAACTCGTGCCAAAACTCTAAGATTCAAATTGGTCGCCGATTTTTTATATCTGAGTAACAAGAACACTTCATTTTTTGTTAGGATGTGTTTCACGTAAATTATTTTCATAGCTTGGTCAGGGTTTCCTGATACCAGAAATTAATTTCGTGACCCGGATACGCCCGTTTTGGGAAACAATTTTAATTTAAGAACATCTGAAAACAGATTTGAGTTCAAACTGCGCGCCCAAACGTTTTTGGCTAACCGGAAACCCTGCGTCGGCTATATAGACTGCCAGACTGGAATATCTGATCTGGCGAATGAAGCAAAATATGTTAATAAACAGTAACCTTTAGATTCCGACACCTGTATTTAATCTAACATTGCTCATCTTCTGTAAACTATAAAGGGTGCTTTCATCATACAAAAAAATTAGAAAGGGAAAAATCGCACCATTTTTTCTACGTTGTTCTGAAAGAACTTTTCTATATTTCGTTGAACTGTCTAGAGGCACAAATTTACTTTTTCATGGCTTGACAATATATGTATGTACAGGGCGTCCCAATTGGCTTCGTGTAAGATGAGACCGAAAAAAATCGGACGTTTAAGTGCGACACCCTGTACTCATGGCATTTGAGTCAAATCCTCGTTTCCTTCATTGAATTCGTATTCATGAAACCCGAAAAATTATTGAGTTAAATTGTTTCATTGTGCTTTCATTGAGAAAACCGTAAAAACTGTGAATAGCAATAAATATGCGATTATAGCAAAGAATAAAATAATAATTTCAATATATACGGAATAAGTGTTCACATTTCAATTCACCAGAAGTTTAGTTAAAATGGCTAAATAATCACAGGGTGAATGCAGGTGTAAAATATACGTAGGTGATTACAACCAATATTGAAACCGGCGAAATTTTTTGCGATTAAAAGTGGTCAGGAGTGCATAAAACAATTTTTTTTCAAATTTTGCAGAAGAGTGACAAACACTATACGATTCTTCCTACCTGTTTACAACAAACAAGTTCACCTGTCTTAATATTAGGAACTCAAAACGCAGTATTAAAGTATAAATAAAATATGGGAACAACATCAGTGAATTGGTTAAGTGAGCGTATGTTGACACTATGACAGACAAATGTAATGTACAGGGTGGCTCAGAAAAAACGTGTCGCGTTTGAGCAGTTGCTGTGAAAGTTATACATGAGATGTGAGATTGCGGTAAAAAGCATTCGATTAGGCATGGTTTGGCCTACAAAATGATGTGCTACTGAAGTTTTTTCTCTCAGTTCCTAATTTTTACAGGCGATTATATAAAAACACCGAATTTAACATCAAAAAGTTTGTATTTTGTGGTAAAACTGAATAAATAATCGAAACTATTGCAAGAAGTTTTGTCCACATAAACATATCACAGACGAGAGAATACAAGCAAAAATAAAGAGAAAATGTTCAGAGAAATATAACGAATCACGCAAAAAAGTTCGGTCGGTTTGGTCTCCTTCAGAAGCAATGACAGCACGCGTGGCAAACTATAAAAGCAAATTTTTTCTCAAAACAAATTAAAATGAATCACCGATTACAAACGAAAATATTTCAATTAAATATAAACATTAAACAAGGCATAGAAACCGACAACTAAGTAAACGAACAAAAACACAAAATAGGGATTTTTTATGCGAAATTCAGTGTTTTTTCACTAATCGCGTGTAACAGTTAGGAGCCGGGAGATATAACTTTAGTAGCACATCATTTTGTACGCCAAAACATGCATAATCGAATGCTTTTTACCGCAATCTCATACCTCATCTATAACTTTCACAATCACTGCTCAAACGCGACACGTTTTTTTTGAGCCACCCTGTATGTATTCACCTAAAATGTAATCCGTGAAAACCGACAAGTTTCGATGCATCGATACATTAAAGAAATTAACATTATGGTTAGAACTGTTCTTTGAAATTTTTCATGAGAAAAAAATGACGCGCCTTCAAATTCAGACTCCTACTTATACAAAAGAACTGTAGCCAATTATCGCTACCCACTAGCGGACAAGAAGGGGAGGGGGAAAATGGAATTCCCCCCTCTTCTGAGATTTCAAAAAGGTGGAAAATGGCCTAATTTCTGCTAATTCCCCCCCCCCCTTTGGAAGATTGGCTCGTCCGCCAGTAACCGTACCCTATAACAAGCTAATATAACTGGATTTCAAATAAATAAATACTAAGCTAAGAATAATTTTATATACAAGTACATTTTAATATATCACCCACACCTGATCAGTAGTATTACACTGAGAAATAATCCTATTCTGCTTCCAATCCAATTTCATTGAAAGCGGTGTTGGATCTTCACAAACATGAAACGAAACCGGTGTGGACTTGACAGACTTGATTACTTGGCTTGTTGGTTAGACTTGACTACTTCTTTGTTTAAAAATCCATTCAGAATTCATACTGAAAAAACGTAATTCCAATTTTAATCGGACATCACGGACAGTGCTGTCAGACTAATTGACCAATTTTTCGTCTGACCGATTGTCTGTTTGACCATTGTCTGTAAAACCGATTAAGCGTTGATCGATTGATCATTTGTCCAACTGTCTGACCTGATTGATTGGACCAAACAGAGGTGGGCCGCTGGGGGGGGGGGGGGTAGGGGGTTACCCCCCACTTTTCAGGGTCGGCGGGTAGCACCCCCCTCTAGACAAAAATTTAGGTCGCCTACCCCCTCCCCCCCTACTCGAAATTTTTGAGAAAATCGGCCTCAAAACCTCGATTTTGAGGCTCATTTTTTCAAAAAACTTTGGCTGTGAGAATTTTTTTCGAACAAACACGTTTTCTGGGTCAATTTTCTTGGTTAAAACCTGAAAAAACCGGTACATGTGATGTTTATACCTTGTAATAGAAGATTTTTTAGCAAAAACAAACAAAAAACAAGGTTTTTTGCGACAAATTTTTTTTTTCTACCCCCCCTACCCGACCTTACCCCCTCACTTTTCGGGGTGGGGGGGGGGGTAAACTGAGATTTCAAAATTCTACCCCCCACCCCCTGCAAAACGCCAAAAAACCCGGCCCACCCCTGGGACCAAACACCAGAAATCAGACTCAATTATAATCGGACGTCATTGACAGTGATGTAGGTGGCTGCCGGTTGTCTGACCACTCGATGTACTCCGTCGGACAGTGTTACCTGAAAAAAGTACTGTACCATTAAAATAAAGAAAAAAATTTACCTAACTTTCACTTAAAATTACTTTTGTACATTACATACAAACATTTTGTACTCACACATTTACACACTAAATAAAACATTTGGGTTTGGATTTTGGAATTGGAAATATTCAATATATAGTCGTATGAAAAAATTCACAAAGTCATTAAAATCATCAAATAAAAAAAAATCACCAGTATACAAAAAATCGCCAAAAAAAAGTGACCGAAACACTAAAAAAGTAGAGAAGAAAATCACCAAAATACTGAAAAAAGATGAAAAAATCACCAAAAAAAAACAGATCAAAAAAA
This sequence comes from Daptonema setosum, assembly GCA_964036265.1. Taxonomy (NCBI): domain Eukaryota; kingdom Metazoa; phylum Nematoda; class Chromadorea; order Monhysterida; family Xyalidae; genus Daptonema; species Daptonema setosum. The sequence goes on along the minus strand of CAXIWR010000225.1, from coordinate 105,831 downwards.
TCTCCAAAATACAAAAAATCTGCAAAATACTAACTGAAAAAAAATTACCAAAACACCCACCTTAACACCGGCCAGCGCATACACACCGGGACGACTAACGACGGCCGATAATATCACAGATCGCGGTCGATTCGTGTCCAATGTCAGATGTTTCAACGAATTTTGCGTCCACAAGACATTACAGGCAGTCGTGGTGGACGTGGATGGTGCGTCCACATCAATAGACGATGTCCAGGTGTGGACGGGATGATGTTTCAGGTCCATGTCCGGCAAGGATTTGGGGGACGGCGGGGCGCCGATCTCCAGACCGATGCGCAGTGGGAGGAGTCTGAAGCGAAAAGTGGGTGGAGTCGTGATGAAAGTTGGCGACAGGGCAATACTACGTATACACTGGAAACCTCATATAGCTAAGTCAATCAATCAACAGTGAGAGAAAGGTAAGGCCGTGAGTTGAGCGTTCACTGATGGTTCATGGTTTGGCATACAAAAAAAAATAAAAAAATGTTTTTTGTTTGTTTTATTCATATATTTTTTTTTTGTAAAAATCATGGATATTTTCTGGCACAAGTAACTGTGATATCAATTAAAGTCTTCTAGACTGCTGGAATTGTTGTACATTCGGTATTGTGGGGTGCGTGGTGATGGTTATGATGCATTGCGTTGGGTTGAGTGTGCGTTTTAGGAAAAAATTTCCTTCCTTAAAAAAAATTCAATTTTTTTATCTGCCATTTCATGGCTTTCAGTTAGTTCGGTTATGCAATCAGCCATTCGCCCGGATTTCCAACAACAAATCTAGTTGGTCAATGACAATCAGTCAGGTAGTAAATACTACAATTGAGTCAGTCAGTCAGTCATTCAACCCACCGTTGTTTATCAAAATCATGCGTTATCGAGGGCGGCGCATTGAGAGAAATCGGCAGCGATTCGAGCGCACCCTGCTGGCTGACCGATGCAACGGGTGCCGTGAGTTTTACCTGAAAAAATCACGACAGTTTTCATTCTGCTTATTTTCATTGCATTCAAGCTGGGCAAGTCTTTAAAACAACAACAACGACAACAACAACAACAACAACAACAACCACAACAATAACAACAACCACAACAACAACAATAACAACAACCACAAAAATCCACAACAACAACAATAACAACAACCACAAAAACTACAACAACAACAACAACAACAACAACAGACCATCGGCGGGTCGATCACGCGATGCGGTGATGCAAAGGCAGCAACATCGGAATGAGATATCACCGGTTTAATACAGGGTGCCCAGGATTCACCGTAGACACTCACTATACTACCGTCCGATTGAATGATGCCGGCCTGCAACATAATCAACTGGTTAGCATTGGCGTTTCATAATCCGCACATGCGGGCTCAATCCTTGATATCGTAAAATATTGAATTAGAAACTTACATTTACCTCACTCACTCACTAACTCACTTACTCATATACTCTCTTCACTCACTCACATACTCTACTCTACTCTACTCTACTCTACTCTACTCTACTCGACTCTACTCTACTCTACTCACTCACTCACTCACATACTCTACTCATTCACTCCCTCACTCACTCACTCACATACTCTACTCTACTCTACTCACTCACTCACTCACATACTCTACTCATTCACTCACTCACTCACTCACTCACTCACTCACTCACTCACTCACTCACTCACTCACTCACTCACTCACTTACTCACTCAATCACTCACTCACTCAGTCACGTGACCCACCTTCCACAACACGGCAACGTACGCCGTCGCATTGGTGCTGCTCGCGGCCAACAGCATTCCGGGTGTCCACGGCAGCACGCCGGCATATAAGGAATTGCACTCGACCTGCATCGCCGGGGCCACGAACCAGGCCAGTGGGTTGTTTTGGTCGTTGCCACGACGTACGCACACGTTCAGACTTTCGTCAGGAGAAAGGGTGCATGCGTCTGCAAAGTGTGGATGGTGGGTGAGTGAGTGAGTCGGTCAGTGGGTGAAAAAGTGAGTGAGTGAGTGAAAGAGTGAGTGAGTGAGTGAGTGAGTGAGTGAGTGAGTGAGTGAGTGGAAGAGTGAGTGAGTTAGTCGGTCAGTGGGTGAAAGAGTGAGTGAGTGAAATAGTGAGGGAGTGAGTGAGTGAGTGATTGGGTCAGTGCGTGAATGAGTGAGTGAGTGTGAGTGAGTGAGTGAGTGAGGAGAGGAGTCAGGGTGAAAGGAGGAAGAAATTCTAGCTGTGTCTAGAACGTCATGTGTATCAGAGTGAGTGAATGATTAAGTGACGTTGCACGTGAGTGGGTGACGGATGACGTGAGTGAGCCGGCAAAACTTACCGTTACCATGCGGCGTCGATATTCTCTGCACGGGCTGCAACCGCGCGCCACAGCCATCCTGGCTGCACTCCACCATCGCTACCTGGAAAAGATGAAAAAATAGAACAAATAAAGATACAGGAAAAGAACGAAACTCTCCTCGTGAACCTAGCTAGGTCGACATATCTTGTTATCAAAATTTATTTATATGGACCAGGTAAAAAAACAATAGGCGATCGACCACGAGCCGTACCAACCCGACAAACATGCAGCTGGCAGACCTCACTTTCAGCCGTATTGGTCACGCTCGTGATGACGGGCGCTGATTTGGACCCCGACGGCTGACGGCAACTGACGGATACCAGAGGACGACAGGAGAGTTCCAAAACCCGACGAATCACGCGAGCACTTAAATAAAAACATCCAAGAAGCTCGAACTTTCAGACGAGCTTCAAAACTCCCTAACTCATCCGCTCACTCACTTACTCGCTCACCCATCCATAGGACTAGAATTCGTTTACTAATCCAACCAAACCACCCACCCACCCACTCACCCACTCACTCACTCATTCACTCACTCACTCACTCACTCACTCACTCACTCACTCACTCACTCACTCACTCACTCACTCATTCACTCATTCACTCACTCACTCACTCACTCAGTTACTCACTCACTCACTCACTCACTCACTCACACACTCACTGAATCACTCAATACCTCTTCACGTTAGCTCCTTCCGGTGCATAAGCCAATGCCATCCGAATGAGATGACTACCCGATACGCTGGGTGCCTTGATCCATACCAGGTATTCGGTAGTTTGGCCCGCCGCTAGGGAATTCAGCGTCCATACCACGTGACCGGCGACCACTTTATGTGCCATCAGTTCATTGGTACGGCTCGTGATGCCGATGGCGTGTGCCGGCCAAGCACTGCATGTGGGTGAGGATATGGGAGACTGATCTGGAGAAGAAAATTGGTTCTTACTGAGACCTCTTCATTGTTCAAGTTTATATGATCTTGACGATTCTTTTAGCTCTGAATCTGGGATTTTGATTTTGGTACTGAGCTGAGGTATCGTGACAGGTAGAACAACTGGGGTGTCTACAAATCCAATCGATTGAACCTTTCGTAGTTTCGCTTCAACCAAATTACTCGTTCGACTTAGTTAAAAAAAGGTTTCCAAAAGTTTCTGTACAATTTTCGTTCGAGTTAAATTTTTTCCGATAAATTTGAGGTTTACAAACGATATCATTATTCCATTCCAACCGATATTAGAGACCGTCATCGTCGCACAGACCAATTGACCGCAGTAGACCGTATTCGATTGTAGCGTCAGCACGCACTGCAGCACACAACAGTCTGTAAAACAATGCAAAATACCAGTCACATAAGCTTACTCTTCACCATTCATTTGTTTCTGAACAAAAAAAACATAAAAATATATATATTTTTTAGAAGAAACCCACCGGACTCCGCAATACAGAAACCCTAGGATCAAAACATGGCATGGGACACATACGAGGTATTGGTGTCCCCTGACAGATGATAGCTTCAGTGAATAAAAAAGTATCAATAAAAAATCAATCGTTAGCCATCAGCAACAACAACAAGAACAAGAACAAGAACAACAACAAAAATCTGCAACAACAAAAATATCAGCAACAACAACAACAACAGAAACAACAAACCAGAATCAGTGACTTCGCACTGCAGTCGAGCATCATAAGCGTATTCTTTCCCCGATCGTTGCTTGGGTGTGGCATTCAACCGTTGACCGCGAACATGCAGCCTCTGTTCGCCCGAAATCTGATGAAAAAAATTAATGTAACGTACGATTCAGTGGAAGATTTTTGATGAAAATTCAGGCTTTATTTCACAGATTTTTTTGATAAAACTAATTTTCTGACAATTTACTAATCAAAACGTTGCACCAATATCTGATGCTAGGTATCAGCCTATTCATAAGAGTAACCGCCGATATACCAACTTTAGCTGTAGTCTGCGCTGGAGTAGCCGTCCCAGATGTGTTGGCCTCGGCTATGGAGTACTGAATCGAGTGCAGATGCAGACTATGACCGACTAGACTGCGATCGCGGAAAACCAATGAGAGATAAATGGGGGTCGATGGTGGACCGCTGCTGCTACCGGCCGGTGAAGAAAGATCATCTGAAATACGTTGTCTTAAAGTCTGAATGAAAATGTTAAGCCTAGGGTACCCTAGAACTTGACCATTCTAATAGCCAAGCCAAATTATCAATAGCCATTGATCATTCTAATAGCCACTATAGCAAACTATCAAACTGCTAAGTTCTGACATTTTTGGACAAACCTGTCTCTAAACATCTATATTTTTTTAATTGTAATATTGAAGTAAAAAAAAGTAAAAAAACCAACCGATTAGGTTGACCGCCGCCGGCAATGTCACTGATGGCAAGACGAAACACTCGACCTGCTGCTTACTGTACTCTTGACTCGTTTCGTCCAACGATTCTCTGAAAACACCTTTTAAATGGGAGTTTTATAAAAAAAATTGAAGTAAGCATGTGTGTGAATTTGAAAAAAAAAATTAAACCAAATCTTAAACAATGAAGTTCAATATATTTCAGCCTCGTCACCGCAAGGTTTTCTTTTCAACTCATTCAGGAAATTCAAACTTATGTTCTGCTAAACATTGTCTAAATTACCTTTCTCTCTCTATTCCGTTCTATTTTGATTTGAACTCGGACTGAACTGAAAGCACCCTTACCTGTCTTTCGTTTCCTTGTGCGCACACAGGCGAATGTTGGTGAGTTGAAGCGGAATCGACAGTTGATTAGTGAGTCGGACACAGACACCCAACGTCTGGTTCAGCGGCAGCGACATCGCGTGAGCGTTAGAGGTTCCCGGATGACCACCTCCAAGAGTTCAGTCAGTCAGTCAATCAGACGGTGAATATATTAAGTGTTACTCAGTCAAGCAGATCAGTTAATGAACAGTCAGTCAGTCAAAAAATCAAATCAGCCAAATAGAACAGCGAGAAAATTAAATCGTGAATCAGTCCGTCAATCAGTCAGTCAATCAACCAGTTAGGAAATCACTAAGTGAGTTCGTCAGTCACCGATGAACAAATCAGACAATCCCTTAATAAACAAAGCAACCAACAAAATTTCGGCAGCACATCAGTCGGTTTCAGATCGAGACAACACCGTTCCAACTTCGACCAGGTATCGCTGACCTCTGAGTTGGACATTTGCTGCCAGTCGTGCATCCAAGAATGCCAATCTGAAAAAGACTGACTGATTGATTGACTGGTTGATTGATTAATTAATTGACTGACTGACTAATGGACTGACTATCCTTGTTATACAAAAATAAACTTATACGAGTATATTTGTCATGGTTCTTATTATGTAATCAAAATTTTCTGCATATCTACAGAGGTGTGCATCTAACTTTTATTCCAATCCAAGCTTATGAATAATCTTGACAGCTGATCACATTATATCTGCCTATTTATCACTCGTTTCGTATACACTTCCATTCTTTCAGGTTGCTCTTGCTCATTAATGTACTTAATCGCAACTCATCTTCTGCTAGATTGTATCCAGTCTAATTATTGACTAATAAATCGTTCTTCTTCTTAATATCAACAAGACCACAACACACAACCAACCAGCCGGCGTTCCGCCATTGAACGTGTAGACCTGATTGGGGACGATGATGGGCAAATTAAGGGAAGCTTTCGTGGACGCACCGTTGCTCGTCGTGGCGAGTTGCTGTAGTGGAGTGAGTGAGTGAGTGAGTGGGTAAGTGAGCGAGTGAGTGAGTGAGTGAGTGAGTGAGTGAGTGAGTGAGTGAGTGAGTGAGTGAGAGAGTGAATGAGTAAGCGAGGAATTGAGTGAATAACTGATTGAGTGAGTGGATGACTGAGTCAATGAGGGTGTAGTGCAGTGACTCAAAGTGGAACGCCAACATCATACGTCTTTTAGTGAGTAAGTGAGTAATAAAGTGAAGGAGAGAGATAGTGAGTGACTTAAAGTGGAACACCAAAATTATACATCCTAAGTAGTGTTGGGAATAAGTAAGCGAATGAGTAAGTGAGTGAGTGAGTGAATGACTCAACGACCAACATTATACACAGTGCAGTAGTTCTGTAAAAAGACACGATGTTGAGCGACCGCTTGTTGCGGACTGACGTTGGCGGGATGCATGAACAGACATCTGAATCAACAGTCAGTCAGTCAGTCAGTCAGTTAATCAGTACATTAATCAAATAAATATTTAATTAATCAATCAATCAATCAACCAATCAGGCAATAGGTCAATCATTCATTCAGTATATCAATCAGACGGTGAGAATGCGAGAGTGCTTGGCTGACTGATTTCTTGAATGATTGACTTGAACCGACTGACTGACTATGGCCAGAAAGTCAGTGAAAAACGGAGTCCCCCAATCTAGTACCGAGTGATTGACCGACCACAAAACTCAACTATCTAGACTGATTATCCAACTGACCTGTAAGCAGCCAGCGCACGCTCACCCGACTGCAGTATATTAGACTGCTGCCCGATCGTATGGTTAATGTGGTCTAGCGCGAAGCGCAGTTCTGAATGAATAAATGTTATTCAGAGTGTCAAAATTAGGTCTGGAGAAAAGGTTTATTAAATTCAAAAACTATGAATCAAGAAATTTTTTTGATGGATACTGAAAATTGACTTTTTCAAATGAAAACCTGCACAAACTCGTAGTTTTGTATTCATTGAGAGCGCGCTCGTACGCGTTGAGCGCCAGCTGCGGCTGTCGCGCCTTGTTGTATCTATAAGTTGAAGTCCACATTAACGTTAAGTATAAATTATGAAAGTTTATTCAGCCTTTCGGGCCACTACCACCAAAACATCAAATTGATATGGTTTCGAAGTACCGTGTCTCAGTAATAAACGACATGGAACATCACCTTGTCGCCTGTACAGTCTAGTACGTAGGACGCTGGCCTCGAAAATCGGCGGTCCTAAGTTCGAAACCCGACTTATGGTTGAGACACAGAGCAACGCGTCTGGGGTTTCTGCCATTGGCATTGCCCGTCAGTTTATTAAACTCACCGGCCGCTACGAAAACACGATTCTAATACGGTATAAGTGCGCCTCGATGGCTTCAGTAAAAAAATCCTGCTTCAGTTAATAACGAAATCCAAGTGAGAAATAAAATTAATAAACGAAATGAAACATCACCTGTGGCCGGCCAGCACGAGATGCAGCGCCGACTTGCGCAACTGGCCGAGTCGGGCCAGACAGTCGGAGGCTCGTTCCAGGAACATGGCCGCCGCCACATCGTTGTCCTGAAACATCAGGTTGTATTTGAAATAGTAGTTTGTTATTGAAACATTAGACCAATAAAGCATCGTGTAATTGAAATGATAGTTTGTTAGTGAAACATAAGAAAGATAAAACATCATATATTTGAAACATCAGGATGTATTTGAAATAGTAGTCTGTTATTGAAACATTAGCTAAGCTAAATAAATCAGTGTATCCGAAACATCAGGTCGTAGTTGAAACATTAGGATGTATTTGACATAGTAGTTTGTTCATGTATTCGAAACAGTAGGTATTCAATGACTTGAAAAGCCTGTATTCCAGCCGCTCAGGTTGTAGGTGAAAAATGGATCTCGGTCACTCCTTTTTAACGAACTCCCCGAACAGGGAAGAGGGGATAAAGTAGGTCACCACGGCCCACGGGTTGACAAGAGGAAGTGAAATTGCAAAAGTTGTTCATTTTTATAAAATTTTCCTCAAAAAAATTAAAAAGGCAGAAATATAGTAAAAGTGCCAGAAAAATTCTCAACAAACCCCGGTAGTCATTCGAATATCATGTTGAACGGCTTCGTGTAGAAATCCCAAGGACACGAGCATGTGATGAGCCAGGAGGGTGGCTCTGACGGCCAGCCAGGGTGTGTGGCAGGTATTGACGTAGAGATTGATGGCATTATCCATGTAATGGATGGGATATTGTTTCCCGGTTGTAGATGTACCGAGGATATACGTGCACAGGGCGGACATTTCCTGGAAAAAAAGTGATAGTAATTTCGTGGATGGTGAATTTTGTTTGATACATTTTTCAAAGGTTTCACTTTAGTTGAGATTGAGATGATTTTTTCCAACAATTAGCATATTGATGATGTAAACCAAATATAAACTGGGTGTATGTATCTTTTTTCTTTAGATTATGGTCCAATCCAAGGATCTGGGCGAGGTGATACGTCTCAGAAAATTCAATATTTCATTTCCAATATTTAGGGCACGTTTTCACGATAAATAACAAAGTAACTAACCAGTGATCCGGCATAGTAGAGCCAGGCCTGTTCGTTCTGGAAGTCACGCTTCATCAGTTGATAGATTTGATAGGCCAGGTAGTACTGTCTGCAAGAAAAAACACGCAATACCGTTGATTTCTATGTTCCAAATTAAAACAGATGTTACGTCGCGACTCCCGAACAACAAAATTTTTGCTAATCTACCTCAATAACTGAATACATTTGATTTGATATCAATTTTTTTGTGTAATCATACCACATCCGACCTTATTCCAAAAGTTATAGAGATAAAATAACAATAAAAAACCCAGGATTTCAATATCCAACCTGAACATGAAAGCGAGATCGGCATAGCGTCTCAGCTGCTGCTCAACGCTCTCCGACGGATAACTGAAATACCGAGTTTATTTTCATACCGAAATCCCAAAAAGTAAGCAAAAAAGCAAGCGAAACTGGTGAACTTTTGAAACTAGTAGATGTTTTTCACACTACCATAGCCACGGGGTAAGATTTGGATGATAAAAAATCTGAAATCTACCTGTCTGGATCGTATTTGTCACGTTTTGAAGACCGTTTATACCACCTAAACCAGACTTTCTTCCTCAACCCTATTAATTTTTCGGGTTTTCAGTTCCACCCAAACTAATATAAATGTTATCACTTAATGAAACCGAAAAATAAAATGCAAATGCAGAAGACGAAATCATTGAATCAATTCAACAAAGCCCGTATGTTATTTCTGCAAGCAACAGTATTGTCAAAAACATCTGATAATGAAACATCACTAGCCTCCACTCAACTCAGTCGACACCATATTTTAACACAGTGTTGCATGGGGTGATGATGATGATTGATGTGCGTGTTAACACTGATTGTCTGATGTTTCATTATCAGAAGTTTTGATCAATATTTTAACTTGCAGAAACAACATACGGGCTTTACAAGTTAACCAACGCAATCTTATTATAGGCAGGCGTGTTGTTCGGTCCGACCATATTGCTGGTACTCGGATTGTTGGTCGTATTGTTGATGGGTGTCGACTGCGAACTCGCACCCAACGGCGGCAGATTACCCGACGATCCCGTTAGCCATTTCTTTGCACCCGACATGAACGATTTGTGCAGACCTTTGCGGGAGGCCACCTGCAATGAGTTGACTCGTTATTGCAAACTAAACTAAAGCCCGTACGTTATTACTGCAAGCAAACGTACTGCCCAAACATCTGATAATGAAAAATCAGTAGCCGCAACTCAACTCGGTTGACACCCATAGTTTACCACCAGAGCATGGGGTGATGATGATGTGATGATGATTGATGTGCGTGTTAAAACTGATTATCTGATGTTTCATTATCAGAAGTTTTGTGCAAGATTTTTGATCGCAGAAACAACATACGGGCTTTATTGACCATTAATTGGTGTATGAAATGATATATTAGATGTCAATAATGTGCACCATTGGCTATATTATACAGAGCCATGGAACTTTGACTGAACTAAACTAAGCGCGAGGTACCCAAAAAACGAGCACTGCATCCACAAATTGTCTTGGAACACGTGATTCAATAAGAACTCCTTCCATTCCATTCGGAAGTCAGTAGGTGGAAAAAGTGTCAGCGGTCGTGTTTTTCTATGATTTAGCGAGCCGGTAAGCGATCGCGACAGGGAGTGAGCAATGGAATGATTAACCAATTTGAATTTTGAACGATCAAAGAATATTGATGCGTTTATTTCTCCACTAACCTGATCATTGAGTAGTTTCATCTGGCGTTCCACGTACGGCACGAGAGCTCGCGTTACGAATTCTTGTACAAAAACCTAAAGAGAAAATCAAAATCCAAGAAATGAGTTTACGTCTCAAAAAACTAAACAAGCTAACTTAAACCTATCACTAGAATTGAACCGGAACCCAATACTGAGCTCACACTTAACACTAAGACTTAGTCTTAGAATCACCATTAACTCACCTTAATTTTATCCCGATCCGTGGCGTCCAGTTTCTGGCCATACGTGACACCCGTACCGAAGCGAGTGCCATGCGATGGCGTTGATGGCATACTGTCCGGCGTGGTCACTGGATCCACGGGCACTGTCTCACCGGCCGACTGGGCACCTGAAAATACCATCGGATTCGATCACTCACTCACTCACTACTCAAACAATCACTTTTACTTTCACTCCCTCACTCACTCACTCACTCACTTACTCACTCACTCACTCACTCACTCACTCACTCACTCACTCACTCACTCACTCACTCACACACTCTCGCACTCACTCGCACACAACTTAATCACTCACACGCTTACAGTGTCCTAAATATCACAAAAAAAATTATACAATCTACCGTTGTTACACAAAAATACGAGGCAGACAAATTAAGCCTTGTTGGTTTAAGTAATGACGAAATACCAGTAAAAAGCCACCAACCCAGGGGTGTTTGCATAAGATCAACAGATGTTAGATTGGAGGCGCTCAAGGCATGTGGTATGGTCTCGGGCGTGTAGTACGGAGGTTGCTGCACTAACGAAGCCATCGATTCGGCTGCAAATGGTTACCAAAAGTTATAATAAAGAGAGTTTACCAAAAGTTATAATAAAGAGAGTTTACCAAAAGTTTACAAATCATGCATTGGAACCATGTGTTTCGACGTAACTTGAAAGAACTAGACACATTGTTCCGGTGTTAAAAGTTTTTCAAGCAATCATGTACCGCATACATTTTCTACTTAGACATACTTTTTGTCAGGTTCACAGTTTATAACTACTAAAATCCCCCACGTGTTCTGCTCCAAAAAATTAGAAAATACCTGTAGTAATCGAATGCGTGTCATTTGAACGACAATTTTAGTACACGTGAGGCATGATATAATGGGTTTTTTCGGCATAAACGAGATTTTATAGACTTAAAAAAAGTTTGAACAAACTCCTGAAAAAAATTAAGTCTATAAAATGTCGTGATAGTCGAGAAACTCATTATATCATGCCTCACGTCCCACGTGTACTAAAATTGAGATAACCAACCCGGCGAGATATTGTTAATCGAGGCGGCACTCGGCACCACGGGCAGATTACCAATGGTATCGTTTCGTGGCATGGCATCGCCATCTTCATTCTGGTTCAGATTCATCAGGTCATTACTGCTCTCATTCGGTGGACCATCGAACTGGAAACTGACCGACGAAGGCTCTGGTGGAGGCGCCGATGTTGGATCGGGTCGTCGATGTAAGTCTGAAAGAAATTCATGATAGCAGAAAATGCAGGATTGCAAAGATAACGAATGCATGTAGTCAAAAAAATGCGTGATTGCAAAAAAACGCCAGTAGTTCAAGTCTGCCTTTTTGCATACCGTATTTCACTGGCGGACGAGCTAATCCTCCAAACGGAGGGGAATTTCGTCAAAGAGGGGGAAATCGGCAGTTTTTCAGGCCATTTGACCTACACCTTAGGGAACAAATTCTACTTTTTATAACCGATAAAGAGCGGGAATTCTTTTTTCCCACCCCTTCTCGTCCGCTAGTGCCCTATTTAATACAGTGCAGTGGTAATGTTATATTAGAGAATTTTTTAGCAACTCAAATGTAATGTTTACGGTGAATGTTTATTGATGGTTGTATTCCGCGAGAAATGGAGAAAAAAACGCATTTCTGTATAATCATGTGATGATTTACCTCACCTGACTGTTCAACTAACCGGGTTTCAATCCACGGTATTTCTCATAAATAAACGAAGCCCATGGGTCCGGCAGCGGATGATCACCGAAACTTGAGTTGATTCGTAGTAAATGACAGGTACTCGATGAATAAGTCATCTTCAGGCTGTTGTACACGGATTCGGCTCTGCAAATCAAGTTATAGTTCATTATAGTATTAGAATAAACATATAATAACTAATACTGAAGATATAGTTATAGTTGATAACAAAAGAACCAATAATTGACTTGAGAAAAGTTTTCCTCAAGCATACTGACGACAGCAGTATGACACCTAAATCTAAATTCTGAACAACAAATCAATATACACTGGAAATTACGCATTTTCAACAAAGGGTTACAAACATTGGGAAAACGTAACATTTTAATTTAACATAACTTATCAAATAAGTCAATAAAATCAACCAACTTAGCATCATCCGCTTGCGAGGAATCATGCAACAGCAGGTAGTACTTCAAAGTGTTGCTGAGTAGCCACGCGGAGCCCGGCGAACTGCCGTGCTAGAAATAAAAAAGATGTTATTTAAGAAAAAGATAAACTTCAAAATAAGCATTTTAGTAAAATTATGTTATGCATATTTCGCACTCCACCACGCGTGAAGATTGACATAATAACAACAACTGATAATAGAAAAAAGTGATTGGATGCATTCCAGAGATTCACTGCAAAAACGATATTGAAGCTGAGTTGTTATAATATAAAACAAAATTAAAATAAACACGAGAATGAAGAAGTCTCTATGGTCAATATTAGAGCTGCCAACTCGAATTCCCTAATTAATCCCAAAGCTATACCTGATGCAGATTCTGCTTCTGGGCGAGTGCTTCGAAGCTGGCCAATGGGTCGGGCTCATTCGTGGAGGCGACGAGGACGCAGGCCAGATAGTGCCGGTTGAACTCGTGCTCAGCCGAGGGTAGCCAGTGAAGTACGCACCAGCGGTATGTGGAGTAACTGGACTCGCTTGCTGAAACATCATGTATGACCTCATTACAAACCAAAAAAATCTATTCAAAACAGCTGATCTTACCTACGAAAAACGCGCATTCCTTAAACTATCAACCGGAGTCAATTGAGCTCTCGTACAATGATCTTACTTAATTTGATCTAAACACCGGCGGACGAGCCAATCCACCAAAAGGAGGGGAATTTTAAGAGGGGGATTAAATTGGCAGAGATTAAAAGCTATTTTACCTACACCTCAAGGAGCAAACTCGATTTGTTGAAAAGGATTCTACTTTTCCCACCCCTTCTCGTCCGCTAGTGGATCTAAATAACTTTATCTTACACAACATGCGTTCAATTTATGCGTCATCAGTGGTGGGCAGCGGGGGGGCCCCCCCCTAAAAACAGGGCGGGAGGGTGCCCTTGATCGATCGACCGTAAGAGAGATTTTCAGAATTGACCCATTGACCGTAACGGTCAAAACTTAAGAGAATTTACTGTCAAAATGACCTAAAATTACACGAAATCACCTAAAAAATGACCAAAAATTGGTCGAAAACGTTTCAAGTTTAAATTTTTTTTCAAAAATTGGTTGAAAACGTTTCAAATTTGAAAAAATCGACCAAAAATTGGTCGAAAACGTTTCAAGTTTTAAAATCAGTGTTCGTTGGATCGATTCGATGCACGATACGATGATTGATGTATGGTGCTGGATGATATACTCAGTACTGTATTATCAACCAACACTGCGCGCCACTAGATACGTTTCTAATACAAATCAGTGGGCTAAATGCAGAAGTTTCGACGCTGTGCACTCAACTTGTCAGTTTTCAGATCTTTCTGATACAAATCTGCGGGCTTAAAAATGCAAAAATTTCGGCGCTGGGCGCCACTCAGCCTGCCAATTTTCAGCTATGTTTCCAATACTAATCAACGGGCTTCAGATGCTAAGATTTCGGAGCTGTGCACCACTCAGCCTGCCAGTTTTCAGATATGTTTCTAATACAAATCAGCGCACTTCAAATGTTAAAATTCCGGCGGTGCGCGCCAGTCAGCCTGGCAGTTTTCAGATATGTTTCCTATACGAATCAGCGGGCTTCAAAATGCTTGAGTTTCGACGCTGTGCTCCACTCAGCCTGTCAGTTTTCAGATATGTTTCTAATACAAATCAGCGCGCTTCGAATGCCAAAATTTCGGCGCTACGCGCCACTCAGTTTGTCAGGTTTCCAGATATGTTTCTAATACAAATCAGCGCACTTCAAATGCCAAAATTTCGGCGCTGCGCGCCAGTCAGCCTGTCAGTTTCCAGATATGTTTCTTATACAAATCGGCGGGCTTCAAAATGCTCAAGTTTTGACGCTGTGCGCCACTCAGCCTGTCAGTTTTCAGATACGTTTCTAATACTTATCAACGGG
>CAXIWR010000225.1:76156-86156 GCA_964036265.1 Daptonema setosum | reverse complement strand
TAACTTTGTGAGGTCTGTGATGAAGATGCTGGAACTTGACTTGAATTAAAGCAATTGCTGTAATAGATTCTTCATTTAAGAGAGCACAGCCCTTGGAACAAAATGTTTGAAGTTCCTGGCCTGCCAACAATTTTCGTACATTCGACAGGGACAAATCAGACACTTATCTTGTGGTTCATCTATATCATTTTTTATATCAATGTCAGCAGGAACTCTTCACTTTACATTAAAGTTGAAGATGAAACTGCATTGCAGAGTAGCGCTGGTTGGTTTCCCGTCCGTGGGTAAGTCGACCACATTGAACACGCTCACACACACGCACAGCGAGGCCGCCAGTTATGAGTTCACAACGCTCACATGTATTCCCGGTGTTATCGAATATCAGGTTAGATTACCCTTTTCTTTATGGATATTATGTCTTTGTAATGAGGAGATGAGTTATGATTTTCAAAGCTCTATTCAAGATTTTTCGTAACTCGAAACATAACTTGCGCCTTTTACGTACATATATTAGCGATCAGAACGTCTTTATTGAGAAATGCAATTAAAAAAGTATTAGTGAAAGATAAGTAGAGCAAAAAGTTATTAGCAAAAAGCGATGTATGTATGTTTCTGCATTGAAATAGCTATGAGAGCAAATATGGTTTTATAAGCTTCCGTTTGTTTCATGAATTTAGTTTTTTTAATTTAAAATGTTGTACCATTCAATTTTCAACCAAAAATATGATTGCAGGGTGCCAATATCCAACTGCTCGATCTGCCTGGTATCATCGAGGGCGCCGCACAGGGCTAGGGCAGAGGACGACAGGTAAAGCGCAAAAATTTAATCATCTTATTTTGTTTCAAAAATAAAATTTTCATGTTCAGATAAAGTTATTCAGGTTCAGACAAGAAGATAAAAAGTTGTAAAAAAAATACTTTAGATAATTATTTATTTTGTTATTATTCTATGCGGCAAACGCTGAATTTTACTGGGTTTCCTCTCCTCCCATCATCATCATTTAAAATGTCATTATCAAACGGGATACATGTAAGCATAAAAAACTGCGATGAGTACATAAAAAGAAGTATGTATTTACAGTTAATCTATCCTACAGGTTATCGCCGTTGCCCGTACCGCCGATCTGGTGCTGATGATGTTGGATTCGGTGAAGGGCGAAGTACAGAGAAAGTTGCTGGAACACGAGTTGGAGTCGGTCGGCATTCGACTCAACAAACGCAAACCTAATATTTATTTCAAGAGGGTTGGTAGAAAAATTATGTTCGTTGTCGTTGATATATTGTGCAGATATATTGTGCATTTTTTTCAATTTTTTATGTGAACTTGTGTGTGCTTTGTTTTTTCTTCAGCGTGTTTGTTTGTGTTTTTACGAGAAGTTTATGTTGAATTTTTCGTCACACCCATGCAACTTTTTTCTGTTTTTTTATTCAGTGTGTTTTTTTCGGTATTTTTTCATGAACTGAAATATTTTTGTCAGTATTTTTTTAATGAAATGATTTATTCAAGCTTTTTGTGTTATTGGCATGTTTTAAGGTTTTTAGGTGATTAGTTTTCAGCTACCTTGTAGAGGGGATTCCTATAATATTTAGGGTCCTTTTGTCCTCTCTCTTCTTCTTTACTTTTCCCTTAAGCGTTACCGTGAAGCTTACCGTTTGTTGAGTAGGCAAACTTGGTAATTAGACAAGTCGTTATTGCTTGAAACATGAAAAATGAACATAATTAATGCAATAATCTTGATTAGGAATATTATGCAAGGAAATGGATTACACAAATACTAAAAAATAAACTGGACACTGATCACTTTTTGAACAGATTGTGAGTAACAAGAAACCCTGGATAAGATAACACCTATAAACAGAACAGATAACAATAAAACCTCAGTTTGAGAATTATTCATCATTTTGATACTGTCTCAGTATCTCCATTTCATCATTTTTCGCGTAGATCAATTGATTGCATCCAACTGGAGCAACAGCTATGACGTGTGCCAGTGTCACCGATGTGATACGGCTGTCATTATACTCGAACCATCGGTTCGCAGCATTCCGAGAAAACGTGTAGTAGTGACCTGTTAGAATGACGTTAATTTCATAAATGTTTTATCACATTTTTCACCAGTAATAAGTAATACCATACCATACCAGTAAGTCCCTCTAGGGTGATATCTTTAAATTTTTTTGTTAAAATCATAGTTCTGTTAAGTGTTATTAAAATGCACACGTTCGCGCAAGTTTACTCTGACTTACCTCCTACCGCAGATACTCCTTCGTGAATGATCACCGACTGTATGTCATATCGTGCCGTCGCACGCTCACCACGGGCGTCCGGCGACATGAGATTGACAACGTCGATCGTTGGTTCCACTTTGATTTTGGTGTTGCAACGTCGACCGCCGTAGTGTGAGCGATTGATTTGAAGCATCAGTGCGCTAAAACAAATTGTTCAACGTTTTTCTCTCATTTTGAGTATTGTTCCAAATGGAGTTTTCGCTCAATCTAAAAAGTAGCAGTTTTTTATCGAGTTCACAAAATCTGACCTGGGTATGGATGTGATAAGATGAACATCATATGCCCAGTTATGGCGACAAGCTTCGCATTGATGCCGCATTCGCTTCCCATCATCAGACCACATCTGTAGATGCTCGCTGACACTCACTTGCCGTTGCACCTAAATATGACCAGTATTTAGGGTTTACAAACTAAGCTATCTAGACTGTATGAAGAAACGGATTTTTCTTAAAATATAATGGCTTCTGTGTTGTGGACATACCTTAGCAGCACCTATCACCAGGTACTGTTCCATGTCTTCACCCATCTGCGGATTGTGATAATCACTGTACCGGTTACACTGGGCACAACGAAACGCCTTTACACTGCTATGTGCGAACGCCAGTTTGAGGTTGGGTGCGCCTTCCATGTCTATACCACTGGACAGATACGTGAAGAACTCAGTCGTGTCCTATTAACATGATTTTATTTAATTTGTTACAATTAGGGTTTCATTCATTGTCTGTAGTAGTATATGAAAGTCAAGTTTTTTAGGGTCGGATTAAATGCAGAAAGGCAACCCTATTCATGTAAATAACTGTGAATTATGTAATTTTACTACTTGCTTGCATACCGTTCATACCTGATGCATATGCATGTAGTTCATACCTGTTGTGTATATCTTGTGATTGTGCCGTCCTCATTCCGTTCTTCCCAAGCACCTGGTGGAAATATTTGATCCACGCTGTGCTTGAACTGAGTGAATCGCTCGTTCTTCTCTTGACGAACAGCCGGAGCATCAACCAGTGGCAGTACATCATGCAACGAGCTGTGTAATTAAGATTTGTGAACCAATCACGCCTACATCTTATGTTCTGCACGTAAGTTATGTATGAGAAAATACCTTTATACATGTGTGCATGCTTCGTATCCTATCATTTGAGAGTTGAGTCATATATTAACCGTCTGATTGGGCTCATTCTGTTTAGAAGTGGCGCAGGAATCGATTGAGCAGCTAGCTGGAGAATGGGACGCGTCACGACGCATCGGTACATAGATTGGAAGACAGACAACGAATAGCATCGATTGTCATCATTAACGAAACTGTAAAACCAGTTATATTCGTTTGCCTTGGAATAATAGACATAACTTAAGCATGACAATTGAAATAATTTGTGATCCAGTTGATTACAAACATAGTGGAAACTGGGAGCATGATTATGCTATACCTACAAAGTTGTCTACATTTGTATTTTCTGGTTCATAAATATGAACCGACCCAGTTATAGTTGTGATGCCAATGTTGGTGGTTTGCGATGCTGATGCTGCGTTGTCACCGTCATTCGTTTCTGCTCTAGTTGTGGCGACGGGTGACTTGGTGGTGGTAGCTGTAGAATCGGTGACGTGCTCGCGCATCTTCTTGATGACTTTACCAACAGCACGCATGCGTAGTTGTCCTGGTCGGCTATTTTTAATGCGCAGTTGTTTGTATTTCAGGATTTCTGTGGCACCACTGGGTTCAGGATCAACTTCACGACTGATCGCGACATCCACCTGACGTTCTGCTTTGAAGCCGGCTACGGCACCTGACTTAACTTTCACCATTGACTGCAACCAACTGAGGCTTCGCAGATGCCGATGCAGCAGTGCGTCTTTCATGACAGCATGGATGCGAGCCTTCAAGAACAGAGCAGTGTCTTCTTCAGGTAACAGTTCTAGACTATGGCCTTGCCATGTAGTGATCTGATGCGCTTCTGCTGCCAAAGAACAGAAAAAGCTCATGCTGGATGGATTAGCATTGTTCCAGATGCCCTTTATTTTGTTGTAGTTCTGGGGAAGCGTCAATGAAGCCAGTTTCTCCTCACGATCTTGATACAGGGTCATACGCCTCTTTGTTTCATGGTCAACACAGACGTAGAGGTAGTTTACTTGTCGTGGGCGCCCCTTCTGCAGGATCCAGAAGGCTTCCAGCTGTTCCATGTTGTGACGCTTGTGAAGACCGTACAGAGATCGGCCTGTCGATCCATGGTGAACCAGGTCCCTGAAGAACGATTTCATTGTTTAAGTGAAATCGTGTGTGTGCAGTGTAGCAAACACGTACGTATTGCTTAATTCAATATTGGAAGACTTAAGTGAAATAATTGATTTTCTAACTTGTTAACGATTGCGTTGTAGCCCTCACTGGGGTTCGTCGTTCTGTCACCAGTGTTCATCCAGTGGGACCATGTCTCGGGAGGGAAAACGGCATTGCGACGCACATACGTGTCCTGCAAGTTTTGTAATGTTTATATTTTGTACTGGCTTGCAGTGTTTTTTTTTGTTCAACTGGTATGTAACGTTTATAATATCATGCCTTTCTCTATGTGCCTTATTAACACACTTATTTGTTTAATGCACAGACATATTTATGTAAAATCAATAATTGTTTAGTGATAACAGAAAAATAACGTACTCGAATTCCATCCAAAACTTCGGCTGTCTTCTGCACGTCGATATCATTGAGTTTTGTTCGCAGTGAAGGTGGCAGTGCAAACAATCCCTTGTTCCACGATGGCCGCACGTCGGCCGTGCGCATGAAAGGCATCGAAGTGAGCATGCCGAACCATCGCTTGTAGTCAACATCATCGGTGATCAGTGTTTTCAGGCCGGCCTTGTTGAATCTGCGCACAATCGATTGCTTCCAGTGGAACAGACACGCTCGTAGCTGAAACACGCAGCTATTATTATTAATGGACACCGTGTTGCTGATTTTGTTTACATGTTTTTCGGTTATTTGTTACTTTTTGTAGTTCTTGCCCTGCCTTGCACTGTTATGATAACCCTTAATTTTACTACTATCTAAGAATACATAGTTAGAGAGTACTCATACTACTTCTCTAACTAATTTTATTGATTACTTACTTCATATTTGAATTTTGGAAAATGATGAGTAGTCATCCGCTTGAACGCAGTTCTCTGCCCGATTTCGAAATCCATGAGAACCGTTTTCCACTTCGGCTGCAGGCCAAGCTGTTTCATTTTCAGGAAGAGCAGGTCGAATACATCTTGGTAGGTTTCTTCACTTTTGTTTTTCATGTAGACATGACACACTGGTGTCACCGATGTTGCAATCTGTAAGTTGCCATACATAGCCACTTGATAAAACTAATTTATTCTGCCTTAGGTAAGTAAGATTCTGTAATCAGACACACTGACTAATCAACGGTTGTTTTTTTTGTCTTCTAGTATGTACTACTTTATGCATGTTGTCACGTTTGTAAAGAGGTATAGTATTAGTGCAAGTAGAGTGTTCAACAAGGTTGTAAGTTTTACGGAAGTAACTTTCATGACATGAGCATCCGGTTAACATACCTTGGCATTGATGACCATCACTTGAAGATAGCCTTTTGGAGCAATTTTGAACGTTGGGTCAACGTATAGATGCGATGCAGATGCAAGAGTCGGTAGATCACGATCGGAGCTGCTGTAGATGGCAAAGTCGGGTTGGGGATTCTCAGGCGTCGAGAAAGGTCCCACGAACCACCTGAGTATGTGTTATAAAAATAAATAGATATGGACTGGCGGGGGTATGATCGTATGTCTATAAGAATACCTGTATTCAAATAAGGTTTCATACTTTTAACGGTTTTTTGCCGTTTTGTTCCACATTTGACTTTTTTGTTTTAATATTCTATTATCATATCAAAACCACTTGATTACATACACTTAAGCAAATATAGTTTTTCTGAACTATGATAATTTGTAGTAAACTATTTGTATAAGAACTCACATGTCGTCATCATTCGGAGCCGGACAGTATTTAAGGTGATTCGGTGGATTGTTCAAATCCAATGTTGTCTTGAAGTGTCGGGTCTGCCTGTACTGCATCTTTCTGCTGGCCAGGTACGGTGGTATGATGGCTTGCCACAGGAGCTTTGCATCGACTGCGAATCTCTCAGCCATTTCGATTGCGGTGTTCATCAGAACCTACAACGTTTGTTCTGTTTCATTTTTTCATGTCACACTATCATTAAATCACAGCTTATCTCTGTCTTTATTTAAGATGTAAAGTTGAGTTGGTAACCACTTTTATTGATCAATCGAATAATTTTGTTTCAATAACTGACGTGTGAAGTAGCTTCCGTTGGTGGCACCTTCAACGACACAAGTCTACCTCGCTCGTACTCGCACTGTGTTGCCGCTATTTCGAGTCGAGTCATACGCCGACATTGGTTAGAATGGATACCGTTTTCTTTCATCATCGGGGCCAGAACCCATTTGCCCTTGTGGTTGCGCTCGGTTCGATTCACGCCGCCGCACACGCATCTGCAGAATTATCCGTTGAACGACAAAAAATGTTGCTAATAAACTTTGGATATCTTCCGAGGCAAGCTGATTTATGTCAATGATAACAAAACCCATGCTCATAAGACCTCTGAAGTCCGCTCAAATGATTTTTTTTCGTTTCATAATGACGGCATGGCATTAAGCTGAGATTTACAGACTCTAACGAACTCTATTGTTTCGTGATCTATGTACTAACGGAGTTTTTTCAACTGTTACTGATTGATTAACGTAGGGTCAGTTGACAACAATAGTGTAGTATACCTACCGCATGTATCTAGTGTTCGAATCAGAAGGCTTCGGGCCATGCGGTGCCCACATTCTGTAGAGATGACCACTGCCTTCTTCAGTGCAGCGGTTGGCGGTGCCCGTTTGGTTGCTTTTCTCTGTCAGCAATCCTTCGTACGAGTCCCTGAGAAAGCATAAGAGCAATACAATATGGTTCTATTCACAAAAATACAATAATCTGTGATCAGAAGAAATTCAATCGAATGATTTAGTGAAGTGAAATTAGCTTGAAGAGTTCATTCATTCGGGACCAACTGTATATCTCCGATGTTAGTAGTTGTAGGTTGTGGCTCTTGTGGAAAATTCAGTTTGCCTGTTCTTAGGTCTTTGATCTTTGCGTAGAGTGTCTTTAAGAAGTGATCGTCCAATCCTAGAATCTCGTGTCCTCTCTTCACAGTAGTGGTTCGGTTCACCATGGCCATGACTAAATCCCGGTGTTTCTTGTCAAGCACGATTTGTTTGACTGTGCCATGAGCTCTACGTGCTTTCGGAGGTGTGTAGGCGAACAGATTGGGAGGTTGATCCTGCAAAATATTTGATTAGATATAACGAAGTTGATATGCTTTAAGTTCATTTTCCGAATTGCAAGTTACCGATTGCTATGGTTATTTTGGTAATTTTACTGTCCCTTCCTTTCTTATGCATCTGGCTAATCTTATTTTGATAATCAACCGATTTTAATTCACTACGGTACCTGAGAGAGTGGTGGTAGTTGCGTCTGCTCGTCCACGATGGATCCATGAGAATGAACTTGTGATATATCGGGTGGTTGCGTGCTTGTTGTTGATGATGAACCTGATGTCGCTGTCGTTGCGGCAACCTGCGATCAAATGTGGATATTATAGCCACTGTTTTCATTCATAATTCGACATGTTCCATCCACTGATTGCTTGTCATATTAGTAAGTGCGTGAATAAGTGTCAAATTGGTTTGGTGAGTGGTGACTGAGTGAGTTAATGAGTTAGAGTGACTGAGCGAGCGAGTGAGTGATTGAGTGAGTGAGTGAGTGAGTGAGTGAGTGAGTGAGTGAGTGAATGACTGAGTCTGAGTGAGTGAGTGAGTGAGTGAGTTAGTGAGTGAGTGACTGAGCAAGCGAGTGAGTCAGTGAGTGAGTGTTTATGTTATCGTTGTTTTTGTTGACGTATTTGTTGTTTTTGCAGTGACTACCGGCCGGCAGCAGTGACTATCGAATCGGCCTACGCTCGTAACGGCTCACGGTTGGTAGTGATGAGGGAGTGAGTAAAAAAGTGAATGAATAAGTGGGTGAGTGACTGAGCAAGCGAGTTAATGAGTTAGGGGGTTAGTGAATGAGCGAGTGAGTGACTGAGTGTATGAATGAGCGAGGGAGTGAGTAAGTGAGTGAGCAAGCGAGTGAATAAGTGAGAGAGTGAGTGAATGTGTAAGTTAGTGAGTGAGGGAGTGTTGATATTATTGTTGTTTTTGTTGACGTCTTTGTTGTTTTTGCAGTGGCTGCCGGCAGCTCCTGCTTACGCTTATGATCGATCTGATGCGGCTGCAGGATGAAATCGAATCGATCTACGCTCGTAACAAGAAGTTCTCTGATTTTTTTGACACGGTTGGTGGTGATGAGTGAGTGAGTGAGTAGAAAGGGTAGTGATTGAGAGAATGATTGAGTGAGTGAGTGAGTGAGTGAGTGAGTGAGTGAGTGAGTGAGTGAATGAGTGAGTGAGTGAATGAGTGAGTGAGTGAAGAGTGGATCGGTGAAAGTGAGTGAGTTAGTGAGTGAATAAGTGTAGTGGACGGGTATGTGGAGAACAGATTCACTCCATGCTTATTAATTTCTTTGCCTTACTGAATTTCGTACTGATTTTTTATTTCACGAATCCGTTGGACGGTTTTGTGCCCGTCATCATTTTAACCCATTATAGCGCTCATTTGAATAAACCCCTAACATGTATTTTCATTTATGCTTATCTTGGTTAAATGCCATGCTTTTTCATATTTATGATCTGAGTCATTACACTACCGTACCTTAGGGTGCAATGGTGGCTGCGATTGTTCGTCATTGCCGCGTTCATCTACGTTGGGTCCATGAGAATGAACTTGTGATATATCGGGTGGTTGCGTGCTTGTTGTTGATGATGAACCTGATGTCGCTGTCGTTGTGGCAACCTGCGATTATTCTTAGATATTATAGCCACTGTTTTCATTAAAATCTGTATGTTCCATCCATTGATTGCTCATCTTGGTTAAATGCCATAATCTTTCATACCGTACCTGAGAGAGTGATGGTGGTGGCTGGGTCTGCTCGTCGTAGCCGTTGTTGGTTTCATCCTCGGTAGATTCATGAGAATCAACACGAGTTATGTCGGGTGGAAGCGTGTTTATTGGTGATGATGATGATGAACCTGTTGCGGCTCTGGTGGCAACCTGTGATTAATCGTAAATATTCGAGTAAAATTTTAGATATTCCATTTACTAAATGCTTTTCTTGGTTATATGCCATGGTTTTCTTATGACTAAATCATTACACTACCGTACCTGAGATATTGGTGACTGCGACTGCTCGTCAACGATGGATCCATGAGACTGAATCTGAGATATATCGGGCGGTTGCGTGCTTGTTGTTGATGATGATGATGTTGCTGTCGTTGAGGCAACCTGCGATCAACCGTAGATATTATAGCCTAGCCACTGTAAAATTGTTTTTGCAAATTGAGATGTTCACTCTTCTCTTAATGGTACGACTGTTTAAGACTAAGACTGTTTTAGATTAATTGCATTGTTGAACTCTGAGCAAACTGACAGAAAAACATGCGTTACGATAAAATATAGTTAGCAAAAACCTTGTTTAACTGTAGTTTGAACTGATTTATATTCACCTGAACTAGTTGTGGTGGTTGTCTGTACTCGTTGCTTCCTGGGACAGTCGTCTCGTAAT
>CAXIWR010000225.1:53656-71156 GCA_964036265.1 Daptonema setosum | reverse complement strand
AGTGTGTGAGTGAGTGCGCGGATGAATGAGTGATTGAATGAGTGAGTGAGTGAGTGAGTGAGTGAGTGAGTGAGTGAGTGAGTGAGTGAGCGGATGAGTGACCGCAGCAACATATACCGCTGGCTTAAGCTTAGACTTAGGCTTAAAAAATGAACATAAAAAATCACATGTTTTCAGGAAGTCAATAACAAAAATTCGGTCTTTTGTATCACTTTTTATTTTCGGTGAAAATCTCAAAAATGCGGTTGCGTTAAGAAAATAAACAGGCATGTTGCTGGATCGGCCGTAAAACACCCAATACTGAACCAAATCAATTTTTTTTTAAATTCAGCGTATTAGCGGAAAACTGTTTTATTAACCTATGAAATTTTAGGTCGTTATCTAGAACACTGTGAAAGTTATTTAAAAAATTCAATCATCACACCTCGCTGGGACACCCTGTATCTTGTTATCTTGAACCTGTAGGCCCATTAGGCTCATCTGAATAGGCTATATGTTCATTTATATTTACATAATCATGCAGGAGCTCTTGGTAAAAAATACAGCGAAAACAGCGACTACTCTAAGCGACTAATCATAACGTACAAACGCTGTTATTTTCTCTATATTTACTCTCTCTATTGCAAACCGCCAATTAGAAAACTTAATATGGTCTTAAATCGATTTTAGAACGCCTTGCCTGAGAAAACGTACTATTTTGGGTCTCGGCAGTCATGCAATAAGAGCAGGGAGGCATAACCGAGGTGCTTATTATCGAAAGTAAATTAAGAAACCATTACGACAAAATGCAATCAAATTGTCGCCACAATCGGCGGTTTTTTGAACTTGAGGATAATTGTTAATGCTACTCAGAAGAAACAACTTGGAATACAAAACGCTTGTGAAAGTCCTTATCAGAATAACCAGAAATCTTAAATTACATGTACATGTAGCTGTGAAAAATCAGCTTACCGTGAAACAGTTTACTTATCGACTGAAGAATCGTTCTATTTCAAGCGTTTATTACTGCACTAAACCACCAATCACGCGCCAGCGGACGAGAAGGGGTGGGAAAAGTGGAAGTCCCCCTCTTTGGCTTTCTTTAAAGTATAGTCTGTTCCCTTAGGTGTAGGTAAATTTACCAATTTTCTGTGAATTTCCCCCTCTTTGGAGAGACTCCCCTCCGTTTGGAGATTGAGCTCGTCTGCCCGTGAACCAGGAATCTTGTTATGGAAAATATTCTATATTTTAAGAAACCAATACGACAAGATGTACATTAATGAATTTGTCGCAACGTTCGTAGGTTGTTCCAATTTCAGGATATTTTTGTTTGAATGCGACTGTTCTTTTCTCATATAAATGTTGTTACGTAATTTACCTTTGACACATTGATGTGCTTTTCTATTTTCAACCAAATCGATTGTTTAAGTGGGTTGATTAATAAGTGAGTAGATTTCAGAAGTTTGAATTTTGCTCGAAATGCGGGGTCGCGAAAATCCGAGACATTGCATACAGTAGAGGCTGTAGAGTAGCGACGCGTTTTCCGGCCGTCTATTTCTCAAAACTATTGTAAAGCATGATTAACTTTTACATGCCAAATATATTATTCTTTCATACCTGAAATTTCTGATTATGGGGTTCCTTATTGTATGGAACTCCTACAATTTAATTTTTTGACGACATTTACCGGAATTTTCATTGTTTTTCAACAAATTTGACCGAATTTGATTGAGTGACTGAGTGAGTGAGTGACTTATTGAGTGACTGAGTGAAAGTGACTGAGTGAGTGATCGAGTGAGTTGGTGAGTGACTGAGTGTGTGTGTGAGTAGGTGAGTGAGTGAATGAGTGCGTGAGTTGCAAAGCGTAAAAGGTTTGTAAAACATAAAATTATTCTTATTCACAATAAAATTTAATTTGAGTACCGTAATATTTTTTCGTTACGGTAAAATGTTAAAAGTGTAAATGTAATCACATTTCTAAACATCTCTCAAGCTTCTTGTTTTTGTTCGTTTGTTTTATTAGGGTGCTTTCAGAGTAAAAAGGAAAGTAAAAAGGAAAGTAAAATGGAAAGTAAAAAGGAAAATCTGTAAAACAACGCACGTGTCCAAAACGGAATATTCCCAAAATTAAATATTAAATAATTCAAATTCAAATGCAGCAGCCAATGAGCGCTGGGGGTTGTGATCACAGCGCTATCCTGATTGGCCAGTGCGCTGCGCTGATTGGCCAGCCAAATTCAAATTCTGAATAATCGAGTATCGCGTCTATATTTTTGCGTCGGTTGTTTTACAGATTTTCCTTTTTACTTTCCGTTTTACTTTCCTTTTTACTTTCCTTTTTACTCTGAAAGCACCCTGAACGAAATTGTGCTGCTCTTCAAATAATGTTATGAGTTAATTTTATGTTATAAGTCAAAATTATGTTATATGTCAATAGCGGTGTTCGTAAAAGGTAACACGGTAACACGGACTTCTGTGTTACAGATTACGAATTTTCGCATTTTCAAAAGACAATTTAAAAAATGTCGTAAAACTGTCGTAAATCGTCTGACGAACTGTCAGTCGTCGGTTATTTATCGAGTTAGCGAGTGAGTGAGTGAGTGAGTGAGTGAGTGAGTGAGTGAGTGACTGAGTGAGTGAGCGGATGAGTGAGCGGATGAGTGACCGGATGAGTGCGCGGATGAGTGAGTGAGTGAGTGAGCGGATGAGTGAGCGGATGAGTGACCGGATGAGTGCGCGGATAAATGGGTAGTGAGTGAGTGAGTGAGCGGATGAGTGAGTGAGCGGATGAGTGATCGGATGAGTGCGCGGATGAGACAGTGAGTGAGTGAGCGGATGAGTGATCGGATGAGTGCGCGGATGAGTGTGTGAGTGAGTGCGCGGATGAATGAGTGATTGAATGAGTGAGTGAGTGAGTGAGTGAGTGAGTGAGTGAGTGAGTGAGTGAGTGAGTGAGTGAGTGAGCGGATGAGTGACCGCAGCAACATATACCGCTGGCTTAAGCTTAGACTTAGGCTTAAAAAATGAACATAAAAAATCACATGTTTTCAGGAAGTCAATAACAAAAATTCGGTCTTTTGTATCACTTTTTATTTTCGGTGAAAATCTCAAAAATGCGGTTGCGTTAAGAAAATAAACAGGCATGTTGCTGGATCGGCCGTAAAACACCCAATACTGAACCAAATCAATTTTTTTTTAAATTCAGCGTATTAGCGGAAAACTGTTTTATTAACCTATGAAATTTTAGGTCGTTATCTAGAACACTGTGAAAGTTATTTAAAAAATTCAATCATCACACCTCGCTGGGACACCCTGTATCTTGTTATCTTGAACCTGTAGGCCCATTAGGCTCATCTGAATAGGCTATATGTTCATTTATATTTACATAATCATGCAGGAGCTCTTGGTAAAAAATACAGCGAAAACAGCGACTACTCTAAGCGACTAATCATAACGTACAAACGCTGTTATTTTCTCTATATTTACTCTCTCTATTGCAAACCGCCAATTAGAAAACTTAATATGGTCTTAAATCGATTTTAGAACGCCTTGCCTGAGAAAACGTACTATTTTGGGTCTCGGCAGTCATGCAATAAGAGCAGGGAGGCATAACCGAGGTGCTTATTATCGAAAGTAAATTAAGAAACCATTACGACAAAATGCAATCAAATTGTCGCCACAATCGGCGGTTGTTTGAACTTGAGGATAATTGTTAATGCTACTCAGAAGAAACAACTTGGAATACAAAACGCTTGTGAAAGTCCTTATCAGAATAACCAGAAATCTTAAATTACATGTACATGTAGCTGTGAAAAATCAGCTTACCGTGAAACAGTTTACTTATCGACTGAAGAATCGTTCTATTTCAAGCGTTTATTACTGCACTAAACCACCAATTACGCGCCAGCGGACGAGAAGGGGTGGGAAAAGTGGAAGTCCCCCTCTTTGGCTTTCTTTAAAGTATAGTCTGTTCCCTTAGGTGTAGGTAAATTTACCAATTTTCTGTGAATTTCCCCCTCTTTGGAGAGATTCCCCTCCGTTTGGAGATTGAGCTCGTCTGCCCGTGAACCAGGAATCTTGTTATGGAAAATATTCTATATTTTAAGAAACCAATACGACAAGATGTACATTAATGAATTTGTCGCAACGTTCGTAGGTTGTTCCAATTTCAGGATATTTTTGTTTGAATGCGACTGTTCTTTTCTCATATAAATGTTGTTACGTAATTTACCTTTGACACATTGATGTGCTTTTCTATTTTCAACCAAATCGATTGTTTAAGTGGGTTGATTAATAAGTGAGTAGATTTCAGAAGTTTGAATTTTGCTCGAAATGCGGGGTCGCGAAAATCCGAGACATTGCATACAGTAGAGGCTGTAGAGTAGCGACGCGTTTTCCGGCCGTCTATTTCTCAAAACTATTGTAAAGCATGATTAACTTTTACATGCCAAATACAGGGTGGTCCAAAAAAATGACAACACTTTGAAGCTGAATAACTCTCGGCACAGAGATCAGATTTGATTGAAATTTTGAGGTATTATCAACAACATACTAACTTAGAAAAATATATAAAACCAAGCTGATCAGACAATCACAGCGGCCACCACGCATTAATGTTTGGAAAAATGCGTGTGGGTCAAAAACCGAGCGAACAATTAGGACATGGATTACACGTGATTTGCGAAAAAATAAACTCAGTTATTTTAGCCTGTAATCAATCAAGAGTCTTTTTTACTTATGCTGAAACAAAAAAGTATAAATTTTTTGAATTTTATTTTTCATTAGATAAAATCTTGTTTCAGAGGTGAAAACTGCGTGTATCTCCTTCTGACATTGAAAAAGCGTTTAGTTTGCTAATTTAAAATGAAAAAATAAAAAACAATTTAACAAAATGCTTAAAAACCATCGATAAAATTTAAGTAAACGTGGAATGTTCACCATCGACTAGCAAAATCTAATATTTTATTTATTACGTGCATATCATCCCTTGAATATGCATGCACAATGTAGGCGGTTTTTGACCCATGCGCATTTTCGCAAACATTAATGCGTGGTGGCCGCTGTGATTGTCCGATCATCTTGGTTTTATATATTTTTCTAAGTTAGTATGTTGGTGATAATACCTGAAAATTTCGATGAAATCAGATGCCTGTGCCGAGAGTTATTCAGCTTCAAAGTGTTGTCATTTTTTTTGGACCACCCTGTATATTATTCTTTCATACCTGAAATTTCTGATTATGGGGTTCCTTATTGTATGGAACTCCTACAATTTAATTTTTTGACGACATTTACCGGAATTTTCATTGTTTTTCAACAAATTTGACCGAACCCATGGAAACTGATCATAACCGTCTAATTAATGTGCAATTGGTTTTAACAAAGATTCATATTGATATAAACAAGCGCTAAATAGATTCTGTACGTAGCTATTTATGAAACAGGTAGAGTTTATAATGCTTCACCACCAGTCTTAATGAATGAAGAAGAAATTTCGGAAAGAATAGGTAAAAAAATTTTGAAAAGCCAAGAATTATGTTATGAGCAAGATAATCATACTTCCACAACTCCAAAAACACAAATCTGATATCATCAGACACCGTTAAGGATCATAAAAATTTTTTTATTTCGCAAAAACTGAAAAAATGTTTGGGTGTAAAAAGCTTACTTGTGAAAACCGGCTTATATTCAGCAATTAAAAGCTACTTACATTGTTATTTTGCGGAAAGAGTTTTTCAACAAAATTATATTAGATGTGTGTAAAATTTTCAACTCTTATAACTGATTTGTTTTAGGAAAAAAACAGTCTAGGATGCGAGACAATAAGAAAAAAATGGTTTTCGACCGAAATTCCTCAAACAGTCTTCGAATCGAATGTGATATATGAAATGTGACCATATAACTCGATTTTTCAGGTATTTTTTCACTGTTTTGGTTCTTCAAACAATGGTCATACCATATAATTTTCTGAGAAATGGACGTTCGGAAAACGCGTCGTTACTTTACAGCCACCCTGTATATAGCAATACTGCTGAGTTTGCTGAAAATCCGATTTCATGAACTGATTGAGTGAGTGAGTGAGGGAGTGAGTGAGTGAGTGAGTGAGTGAGTGAGTGAGTGAGTGAGTGAGTGAGTGAGGGAGTGAGTGAGTGAGTGAGTGAGTGAGTGAGTGAGTAAGTGAGTGAGTGAGTGAGTGAGTGAGTGAGTGAGTGAGTGAGTGAGTGAGTGAGTGAGTGAGTGAGTGAGGGATTGATTTCTCGAAACCTGCATTACTTGGCGTCAGTTGCAATCACAACGGTATGAAGGACATACTTCGTCAGAGCTGACGTCACTGGAAAACAACTGACTGACTGATAGACAGTTCGACACCAGAATAGCTGAAAAAATTCAGCTTCCTGGTGGGACTCGAACCCACGACCTTCAGCTCTAGCTGCTGACGCGCTAACCAACTACGCCACAGGAGGCTTAGCGCAATGTGTGTGATAAGCTACTTGAGCAAGAGTGCGGGGCAACAGCCACGACTGTGTTAACAGTACTCGCATTCTCTTGATAGTAGAATTGACTGATAGACAGTTCGACACCAGAATAGCTGAAAAAATTCAGCTTCCTGGTGGGACTCGAACCCACGACCTTCAGCTCTAGCTGCTGACGCGCTAACCAACTACGCCACAGGAGGCTTAGCGCAAGGTGTGTGATAAGCTACTTGAGCAAGAGTGCGGGGCAACAGCCACGACTGTGTTAACAGTACTCGCATTCTCTTGATAGTAGAATTGACTGATAGACAGTTCGACACCAGAATAGCTGAAAAAATTCAGCTTCCTGGTGGGACTCGAACCCACGACCTTCAGCTCTAGCTGCTGACGCGCTAACCAACTACGCCACAGGAGGCTTAGCGCAAGGTGTGATAAGCTACTTGAGCAAGAGTGCGGGGCAACAGCCACGACTGTGTTAACAGTACTCGCGTTCTCTTGATAGTAGAATTGCCTGATAGACAGTTCGACACCAGAATAGCTGAAAAAATTCAGCTTCCTGGTGGGACTCGAACCCACGACCTTCAGCTCTAGCTGCTGACGCGCTAACCAACTACGCCACAGGAGGCTTAGCGCAAGGTGTGATAAGCTACTTGAGCAAGAGTGCGGGGCAACAGCCACGACTGTGTTAACAGTACTCGCGTTCTCTTGATAGTAGAATTGACTGATAGACAGTTCGACACCAGAATAGCTGAAACAATTCAGCTTCCTGGTGGGACTCGAACCCACGACCTTCAGCTCTAGCTGCTGACGCGCTAACCAACTACGCCACAGGAGGCTTAGCGCAAGGTGTGATAAGCTACTTGAGCAAGAGTGCGGGGCAATAGCCACGACTGTGTTAACAGTACTCGCGTTCTCTTGATAGTAGAATTGACTGATAGACAGTTCGACACCAGAATAGCTGAAAAAATTCAGCTTCCTGGTGGGACTCGAACCCACGACCTTCAGCTCTAGCTGCTGACGCGCTAACCAACTACGCCACAGGAGGCTTAGCGCAAGGTGTGATAAGCTACTTGAGCAAGAGTGCGGGGCAACAGCCACGACTGTGTTAACAGTACTCGCGTTCTCTTGATAGTAGAATTGACTGATAGACAGTTCGACACCAGAATAGCTGAAAAAATTCAGCTTCCTGGTGGGACTCGAACCCACGACCTTCAGCTCTAGCTGCTGACGCGCTAACCAACTACGCCACAGGAGGCTTAGCGCAAGGTGTGATAAGCCACTTGAGCAAGACTGCGGGGCAACAGCCACGACTGTGTTAACAGTACTCGCGTTCTCTTGATAGTAGAATTAACTGATAGACAGTTCGACACCAGAATACATAGCTGAAAAAATTCAGCTTCCTGGTGAGACTCGAACCCGCGACCTTCAGCTCTAGCTGCTGACGCGCTAACCAACTACGCCACAGGAGGCTTTCGCAAGGTGTGATAAGCTACTTGAGCAAGAGTGCGGGGCAACTGCCACGACTGTGTTAACAGTACTCGCGTTCTCTTGATAGTAGAATTGACTGATATACAGTTCGACACCAGAATAGCTGAAAAAATTCAGCTTCCTGGTGGGACTCGAACCCACGACCTTCAGCTCTAGCTGCTGACGCGCTAACCAACTACGCCACAGGAGGCTTAGCGCAAGGTGTGATAAGCTACTTGAGCAAGAGTGCGGGGCAACAGCCACGACTGTGTTAACAGTACTCGCGTTCTCTTGATAGTAGAATTGACTGATAGACAGTTCGACACCAGAATAGCTGAAAAAATTCAGCTTCCTGGTGGGACTCGAACCCACGACCTTCTGTCGCCATGATGCGCTTAAGCTAGAGAGGGGGTGAAGGGGGGGAGAGCCGGCATTCTGCTGTCGGCGGGCGCGCGTGCTTTTGTGTAGACAAAACACGTGCGCCCCCGGCTGCTGATGTGCGGCCCCCCTTCCCCCCCCTCGCTGGCTTTGCGCTGGATGATACCGGACAAATCAGATAAACTTTTATAAATACGTGGGATTCATGTAAACATGACACCATCGAGTTGGACAGATCCATACCTATCCAACCAAACGGTCAATATGAGCTCCACTGCTTTGTGGATGCTAGCGGCGATGCGTACGCAGCGGCGGTGTACATTCGTGTCATCAACAACGGCACCGCAACATGTCACCTTCTGACATCACGCAATCGACTGGCACCAGTTAAGGACCGTCCAACGATCCCACGTTTGGAGTTACTGGCGATGCTAATCGGAGCTCGCCTGGTGAATCATGTCAATTGCATTGACATTCCGGGAACCTGCAACGGTGTTCACATTTGGTCTGACTCAGAGATCGCGCTCAACTGGTTACGATCAACTAAGACCCTGCCGAAATTTGTGCAGAATCGGGTTGAGGAGATTCGACAAGTGGACGCAACTTTCCACTACATCAAAACGACTGCAAATCCGGCAGATTTTGCGACTAGGTTTCTCACGGTGGAAACTATGCGTGACTGTACTCACCCATGGTGGTCAGGCCCGGCCTTCCTGGAG
Organism: Daptonema setosum; assembly: GCA_964036265.1. NCBI lineage: Eukaryota > Metazoa > Nematoda > Chromadorea > Monhysterida > Xyalidae > Daptonema > Daptonema setosum. The sequence goes on along the minus strand of CAXIWR010000225.1, from coordinate 62,143 downwards.
AAGCCAGAGGCAGAATGGGAAGTCGGCAACTTGCCAGTGATCGATGAGCAGGTGTTGCACGAAACAGCGAAACGTTCAGCTGAAAAGAAGCGAGAAGCCGACAGTACAATAGTATTGAGTGCAAATGTGGACGAAAAACATCAACCTCTGTTCGACGCTACTCGGGTGTCTTCTCACAAGCGCATTATTAACGTGGGTATATACGTGATGCGTTACCTGAAGAAACGACTGTGGCACAAACTCACTGATGAGAAACGAGCAAAGATCGACATACTGCGAGATTTCCGTGAGCCATCTGATGTGAAAGTGGCAAAAGAGGTGGAGATTGCACAAGTGCTCTTGGATAGGCAAACGCAACGTTTTGCGTTCCCTGAGCTGTTTCAGTCAATCACTGAAGGTGTGCAGAACTCCATGGTAAATCAGCTGGGCCTGGTCATTGATGATCGTGGTCTGCTGCGAAGTGAAGGTCGATTACAGAATGCTGAACTTTCGTTCGGTTCTAAGTGCCCGGTGTTGCTTCCCAAAGGAGACCCATACACCAATTTGGTGATTCAGGCTGTTCACGAGAAGTGCAATCACGCTGGCATTCAACAAACTCTGGCTGATCTCCGACTGCGGTACTGGGTGCCTAGCGGGCGTATTGCTGTCAAATCAGTCATAAATGCCTGCAGAGTTTGCAGACGGATGAAAGGTGGTCCGTACAAAATGCGCGAGATGCCACCACTACCCGCCCAGCGTGTGTCGAAGTCAACAACGTTCGATTCGGTCGGCATCGATTATCTGGGACCGTTGTCAATTGGTCGGAATGACGAAAGTGGAGAGAACAAAAGGATGAAAGTCTGGGTCTGCATGTTCTCATGCCTGGCGACAAGAGCCGTGCATCTAGAGGTTGCATGGGATCTGAGCGCTAAAGCGTTCCTGAATGTGCTGCGGAGGTTTATCGCGATTCGGGGCAGAATGTCGCATATATGGTGTGACAACGCCTCACAGTTTGTTCTGACGAAGAAAACCGTAGATGAAGTGTGGTCCACTGAAGGCCAGATGCCGGACGTGTTGGACTACTGTGCACACGAAAAGATTCGTTGGCACTTCATCACCCCACTTTCACCCTGGAGTGGCGGCCATTACGAGCGCTGTATCGGGCTGGTGAAGAACTCGCTAAAAGCGGGCATCGGGCGCCGTCTGCTCAAAGTGGATGAGTTCGTGACCGTCCTTCATGAAACAGCTGCCGTGGTCAACGGTCGTCCAATATCCTACGTGTTCTCTGATGAACAAGCGTGGGATGCCTTGAGACCGTGTGATTTTGTAGCACCAGCTAAACACATTGGCGTGCCAGTTCTGTGTGGTGACGAGGAGGAAGATCCAAACTATGTCACAAAAATAAGCAGTCCAGACAAACTTGCCGCGCAGTGGAAACAAGATCAACTGGTGCTCGACAACATGTGGTCGAACTGGCAGCACAATTACTTGCTCAGCCTGCGTAAACGACCCGTACAAGCGCACAAGCAGGGCAAAGGTTTGGTGAACAAGCCAGCTTGTGTGGGTGACGTTGTCATCATTCAAGACGAGTTACCCAGGGGAGTGTGGCGCATGGGACGTATCACCAAACTACTAAAGGGTACTGACGATGTTGTCAGGGCTGCAGAGCTCGTGACAAGCAACAAGCGTACCATTCAACGCCCAATCGGACGACTATATCCACTCGAAACCTGTGACGACCAAGATGAACAAAAAGCAGTCAAGTCAGACGAAGACTTGGCAGACGCAAAGTTAACTGCGACAACAAAGGACATGGATACAGAGCAACAGGCAAGCGGTTTGCGACGGAGCAAACGTCTGGCGGCCAAGACTGCTAAATCTGTCAGCGCCCTGAGTTTGTCGTGCGTGTTCGCACTCATGCTGTGTGGCCTGGTGTCTGTTACCGCAACAACGGAGCTGGGCGAGTGTCCGCAACAACCTACGGACAACATTGTGTTTGCAGAATCGTGCATGCGAGTTGGATATATTGTTCACCGTCGGCTGCATGGACACCTCTGCTGGTATCGAGTTCAGTGTGCACGTGGCGAGCATCTCTACGAAAATGGCACATGTTCGACGCCGTGTCAGTGCGCAGCATGGGCAGATGGTTGCGTATACAAGGACGGCATACACCGATACAAATATTCGGATGAGCAACATGACGCACTGGTGCGTGCGGAACCTAGTGTCTGTTCGTTCGAAGCCGATGAACGATGTAGTGACACCCCTTCATCCGTGACTATTCCTGTGATCAAACTACTTAACGACAAACTCGTCCGTGTCGAGCACCTGCATATCGTACTAGAAGAAGCACTCAGTGATGAATACAAGTGCATTGGTGAAGGCACTAAAACTGGAACACCGGAGTACTGCAAACGTCACAATTGTTTGGCGTCAGGGCAACAACTTTGTCTATATGAAAAGCTTGAAATAGCCTACTTTGTAACCGAACAGTTGATCAAGGTACCTGTAAAACAATGGGGACATCAGAAGTTTACAGTGTATCTGGGCAAAGAGGTAGCCGATCGTGCTACTGCTTGCTTGGATTGCGAGGTTGAGTGCATACAAGGAGGAGTGTCAATACATACAGCTCCCGAGGCTTCGAGCGTGGAAGTATGCAGCATACCGGTATGTTATACAATGGCGTTTCCAACTTCTCCTATCACTGTTATGCTCAGTCCAGAATTGGTCGTGCACGATTATGGTGTTACAGTGAAAGTATGGAAGAACGGATTGGTGGTTTATAACGCTGGTTTGACTTGTCCATCTGCACCATTTTGTGAGCAAATACCGTGCTCATGGTGTTACATGATGTTTGCGAATTGGCAATGTGCCCCTCGCAAATTTTTGCTGGCCGTATTCCTGCTCGTTTATGTCGGCACCTTCACAAGTTGCATAACGTGTCTCGTTATGAAGGGCATGGTTCGAGTGAGCTGGACCTGCATCCGTGTGCTGGTCAGTGCTTTGTACCGACGTTGCCGCCGCACCAAATATGGTCATTTGTATCTTCCGATTTACAACACCAATGAAGAAGAGGTAGAGTTGGCCGAGGTCAGCGTGGATACTTCTGTTTCGGGTCTACAAGCCAATCAATACAACAGGATTTTGTTCCGTCGAAACCTTCCTTCGTCGGTCGCTACCATGACTCTACTGACTCTCATCGTACTCCTACAGACAACCAGTATTCAAACCTGTTCCGAAGTAACAACGCTAGTAGCTAGTCAGAAAACGTGTACGTCCGTAAATGGAATCACGGAGTGTAAAGTCACTGAAACGACTCAACTCACATTGATGCCTGAGGGACAGGAAGCGTGCATGTTGATTCAAACTAATACGAACCAACCATTGGGCACAATAAAGTTGTCGACTTTAAATGTGTCACTGCAGTGCCTCAAACGTAGTGCATATTTCACTCGTTCTTTCAATATGAAAACACTGGGTGTCCGGCGTTGTTACAATGCCGGGAGCTGTACGGCCAACACGTGTTCTGAAGTCAAGAAAGACACGATTATTGATGAGTTGCATGGCGAGGCGTCAACTCGACCTGGGTTCACTTACTGCGCAGACTCCGCAGGATGCTGGGGTAATGGTTGCCTATTCTGCGTGCCGTCGTGCCTGTTCTATCGACAATATGCAGTTCCAACAACGAACACTGTTTTCGAGGTGTATGATTGTCCATCATGGGTATTCGATGTGCACGTGAATGTCACATTGAACACGCTTAATGACGAAAATAAGCCGCAAACATTGCGACTTCGTCCTAACATACCGGTGAAATGGAAAAACGTGAGGATAACCGTGACTACCGCGTTTATACCACCAGCACCCATATTGGGTACAAGCTTCGTTACTGATGGCATGAGAACAGGTATAGTGAAGGCCAGTGACGATGGTCAACCACAGGCTGGGTTAATCGGACAACTGCAATGTAGTTCCTACGAGAAGGCATCGTCGTTTGACTGCAACTTGCAACGAGATAGTTGTGAGTGCCATCCAAGTGGTGGCCGAGCTGCGTGTACATGCACAGACGTGTCAGTGGAGAAAATATTGGCAGATAAAAATCGCGTGTTGCCGTTGGAAGCTGTCGGTGTTACTCTTGTGCCGGGGGAGGGGAGCGTCGCCTCAGCAAAGTTTCCGTCGACGTTCATGAACTTTCAGCTACAAATCGAAGTTGAAGGACTGGAGCTGGCAACGGTAGCAGAGCAAAATGTTTGCAAGTTACGTGTGCACAGCATGGTAGGGTGTTACAGCTGTCTTACAGGTGCATTGGTTTCGTACACGTGTCGCAGTGATCGCGGAAATACGCTGGCTCACGTGGATTGCGGTTCCGTACAGCTAAGTGCACAGTGTTCACCGGACGGCGTCGCGGGCTCAGCTCGAATCCACTTCAACAAGGCTTTCATCAAGGAGACGTGCGTCGTGGTCTGCAGCGGTGGTACTTCGAAAGTCGTCTTAGAGGGAACGCTTCATTACGTGCAAAAGGAGCTGCTCGGTGAGGTCACCAATCACATCTCAAGCCGAAGTGTGCCGTACCAGTTTGATTCATTTCAATTTTTCGATTTTTTGTCGATGCATAAAATATATGTGATCGCCATCTGCGCTGGTACAATTGTGGTGGTGATAATGGCGATAACTTGCTGGTGTTCGCCGTTGTGCAAATGTATCAAACGTGATTGAACAAATGAAAATTTAACGTTAACTATTTCGGTTATCGGATAATTATAATGCTACATAAACTTATCAACCTGTGCTCATCATTTATCATTATCATACGTGCAACCTGCTATCATATCATCCGTATCCTTCGTTCTATGTGCTCATCTTCTCCTCATCTCCTCATCATACTTGCGTTATCCTCCTACATCATTTGTTTCTCATAGCGTTTATCATCATCGTTGTGCCCACTTTACAGTTGAGTCAAGTCTGACAATGGACGAGCTAATAGTATCGGCCGTGGAGAATGGCAATTCTGTGCTTGCGGTCCGCATCGCAGACATCAAGAAAAAATGTGCTTCAACCATTTCCCAAATTGATGGGCTTCTGAAATCGTTGGAAGGCCTACCAGATGAAGTTATTTCTGTTGTGAAGACACAATTGGCGAGCCGTTTGGGACCTTTGGCTGAACCACCAGCTAAGAGAAAACAGGCGAAATCTCTTTCGGCTTCGCCCAAGGCGATAGCAACAACCGTGGAGCTCGGATTGTCGCCTAAGGCGGCTGCTGGAGGAGCAACCGTCAACCGAGCTATCGTTCAACATGTGAAGCTGCACGCAACGATCAAGTTGCCAGGAAGGAAGTCGCAGTCGCCAAAGGCGAATCCAAAGGTGATGCCGGCCATAAAATCGACCGCATCGCCAAAGGCGATTCCCCAGTTATCAACCGACAAAGTACTGTCGGACTTCGTCGACGTTCGAGATGAAGATCTCGACTATGAGGAGGACAGTACCGAACCGATCGTAGTTGTCTCTCGATGTGCGGATGCTGGTACGACGCAGAACCCATCCCACGAGGCACCGGCTGTCGAAGTTCCGCCGCAGGAACAGCATTCAGTACGACCACCTGTCGAGGTGCTTCTATTGGGTGACCAGTATGTGCGCACGAAGTCTCCATCTCGTTTACCCATACAGGCACTGGCTCTGCATGTCAGAGTTCGGCAGTATAAATCGCTTGAGGCCATCCTCGAACATGCTGACGGCGTGCTGGAACGGTTCAAACCAACATGCGTGGTACTGGGTCTGCATCCGCCGAGTAACGATCCATCGTTGGCTGACCTTTTCGTGGCGGACATCCAGACGATGCAAAAGAAGGCACAGAGACACTCGGCTGAGTTTGTGATTCTGGCAACCGGCTACATGACACTCGATATGAAGTTAGACCGGCGTGGTCTGACTCTGGCTCACGGCATCAACCTGCACAGCAAATTGAAAACTGCCGGCAGCATTCTGAACATGGGTATTCTCAAACCAACGATCGATCAATTGGAATTCGACCGTCTTCGACGCGAGGCCGATATCAAGTTCCCGCGTCCCCATCATTAGTCGCCGGGAGTGTCGCCATGATGCGCTTAAGCTAGAGAGGGGGTGAAGGGGGGGGGAGAGCCGGCATTCTGCTGTCGGCGGGCGCGCGTGCTTTTGTGTACACAAAACACGTGAGCCCCCGGCTGCTGATGTGCGGCCCCCTTCCCCCCCTCGCTGGCTTTGCGCTGGATGATACCGGACAAATCAGATAAACTTTTATAAATACGTGGGATTCATGTAAACATAACCGGTATCATATGATTTGAAATCGTTTTTAATATTTCAATATTTAGAATGACAATCACATAAATTGCTGATTTCAGCCTATTACATAGAACAGTTATTTTACTGAATATCAACACTGTTACTTAAGTTTTACACCTTTATTTACGTGAGCACCTACTTTTGTTTGTGTTACATGTTCGTTATTAATGCAGATTTACGTATCGTGTTTTTCTGGCGTTAAATTTACCCAATATGTCAGTGAGTCATATTTATCTCGCTGTCAAACTACTATTACTATATACTTTTGCTCTAGTCTGAGATTACTTATGTAATTTGAAATTACGCCATGATGATCAATCAATCATAAACTTTTCATGGTGCTATATTACCACTTTCAACTTATAATATTGCATTCATAATAATTGTTGAACATGCCGTTCTGCTATGTATCCAGTATTTTAATTAGTAACAGATGGAAAACGAGTGAGACTCCATCACATCAAAGATTTCAAATTTGATCTGTGAACTTGGTTCCCATTTACACTACAGCTGTCTTGTCTGCCATTGAATACATTCATTCATTCAATCCAAAGAATCTACTACTAATCAAACATTCATCATTATGTGCAAACTCCCGAATCTTGTCATTTTGTTAATTTTGATGTGCAATCCGGTTTTAACCCATATAACTTGAGATTCGATTAATAAATGTATTAACTGAAAATATTTCGACTTGAGTTTTTTGTGGGTCACGACACCTTCAGCTCTAGCTGCTGACTGACTGACTAACTGACTGACTGACTGACTGACTGACTGACTGACTGACTGACTGACTGATTAACTAACTGACTGACTGACTGACTGACTGACGAACTGACTGACTGACTGACTGACTGACTGACTGACTGACTGACTGACTGACTGACTGACTGACTGACTGACTGACTGATTGAACACTAACTAATGGACGCCAAGCAATATATGTTGACAAAAAAATCCCTTATTGATATCGCCGGTAAAAGCGAGTCAGTGAAACAGTCAGTCCGTTATTTATGCGTTCGGAGAGTCAGTCAGTCAGTCCGTCAGTCAGTCAGTCAGTCAGTCAGTCAGTCAGTCAGTCAGTCAGCTTGTTACATTTCAGTCTCATCATGACACATAACATGAAGTAGAAGATTACATTTGACAAACGTTATGTTATTGTGCTTCACGAAGTGAAACTATTCCATTGATCACTAGTATGTACGTATATCACATGAAGTGAAAGTGTGGTTGCCCACATGTTATGAAATCAAGGGACGGCCGCTAGGCCGTTCCCTTAATATGGTTCGATTAAGATAAGCTTTTTTGCGAGTATCTCGATCTAGCCTCCTCGTATCGACTTCTAGTCTGTTCCATCGGTTTTCTCGTGCGATTCTACAGCTTTTTGGCTATTTTTAACCCCGTAGGAATAAATTTCCATTTTTCAGGTCCGAAAATGATGAAAATGCGATTTTCCGTTTTTTTTTCCTCATCAAAAATGGTGTATGGGAACTGGGTAAGACCTGTAAAGCTGAAAAATGGTACATAGGTCAACTTCAAGCGTAGAACACGATTATTAAACTGTCCCGGAGATCGAATGAATATTTGCACCATTTTTCGGGGGTTTTATGAAAAAAATGTCAAAAATCGCAGGCAAAATGGAAAAAGAATTGTTGTATGAGCGATAGGGTGGTCCGATCAAACTAAAATTTTAACCGGACGTGTATCACACATGTCGAAGTGTGTTCCGCTATTCAATTTATCATTCTGCTCCAATACACAAAAAAGCGCAGCGGGTCTATAAGGAGGAAAATTAAACAAAATTTTCACAAAGGCTCAAATACTCGTTTTGAGGTGATTGAATCGTTATGAAAATCTGCCTATCATTTGCGGAATCAAATTTCAATATGACCTCTCTCCGATACATTTTCCGATAAAATCATCGTACTTCGACAAAAACTTGAAGAAACTGATTTAGAAAGTTTCAACGTTTTTGACGATTTTGCTCTTTCGAAAATCAGATTATCTCAAGATTTAAACCCTTGAGACCCTTGTATTATCTGAATGTCTAGAATGAATGAAGCTTTATCGAATGCAGAAAAGATGATTCTCTGCGTATTCTTAAAAAAATAATTATGAGCCGCCAAAAACCAGTGAAAATTCAAATTCACTTGTTCACGCTGTTTCAGTCACATTTGATTCCAAAATTTT
>CAXIWR010000225.1:30000-37500 GCA_964036265.1 Daptonema setosum | reverse complement strand
ATTAGTGAAAGTGTGAGTGAGTGCATGAGCATGTCAGTGAGTGAGCATGTCAGTGAGTGAGTGAGTGAGTGAGCATTCACTGAGAGTGTGAGTGAGCTTATTAGTGAGAGTGTGAGTGAGTGAGGGAGCATGTCAGTGAGAGTGTGAGTGAGCTTATTAGTGAGAGTGCGAGTGAGTGAGGGAGCATGTCAGTGAGAGTGTGAGTGAGGGCGCATGCGGAGCGACGACTGCGGCACTCATAGGAGAGCCCGTATGAGGGCATACCAAATCCTCCATAGCGCGCCTATAAATATGAACTAACGTCATTTCGTCGCCGTCTGGAGGAGTGAACGGACGTAAAATCGTGCTCTCCAAAAAATCATGAAAATTACACCAAATCTACATCAATCATGTGTTTTCCGTGCGACACTGCTACTTCTCATGCTTCATCGTCATCTACTTTCTCTGAACTGGGTCACCCGACTAAGACGGCCCTAGAGATGAGTCCTGGCCAGGCTACAGCTGGCAGTATGTCAGCGGATCTTGTGTATAAACCATTAACCATTTTTTCTTTCAACGTAAATTCACTGAGGGGAAAATTTAATCAAATATTTGCCACTATTTTTATTAAACGCCCTGATATTTTTACAATTCAAGAATCTAAACTGTCTTCTGATATTATTGATAATTTTAACATTGATAATTATATATTATTCCGCTGTGATCGTAATGCCAATGGGGGTGGTCTTGCGGTATATATTCGTGATTTCCTTCTTCCTACAAGTGTTACCTTTAATCATGCTTTTGATGGTCCTGAAATTCAATGTATTAAATTTAAATTCCATGATGTTAAATGCTGTATTTTCAATGTCTATAAACCACCAACTATACTTTATTCGGATTTTACTGATACTCTTGTAACTTGTCTGTCTGAGGTCACTTCACAGGTTGATTACTGTTTCATTGCTGGTGATGTTAATATTTGTCATCTACCCACAAATAAATCTCATTCTCACTGCAATTATCTTATCAATTCTCTTTCCGCTTTTGACCTTACCCAAGTTGTTGAATCTCCAACTCATGTTTTACCTAATTCTAGTTCCCTTATTGATGTTTTATATCTTCCAGATTCACTCTCGGACAATTATTATACTGAGTTATTGCCACCTATTGAAAATCATCATCGCGGTATTAAAATAACTGTGCATATACCAATTGAACATGTATCCAATCTATATCAATCTCGTAAAACTGTATACTTGTATTCTAAGATTGATCGTCCTTCCTTTGATGCGTATATTATTTCCCGCAATATAATTCCTGACATTTGTAATGCTAATGATATTGATTCTGCAAATGCCATATTACATTCCACTTTAATGACTGCTCGTGATTTATTTGTACCAACCAAAACTTTTACTGTCCGTACTAAATGGCCCTCATATTTCTCTGCTCAACTCAAATCCCTTATTTCTCAAAAACATACTGCTTTCCGTAAACACAATTATAACTTATATCGCAAACTTACCAAGAAGGTTAAGAAACAACTGGCTACAGATCGACGGTCCTATATTAAGGATCAATTATCCCTTTCACCCAGCACCGGTAAGTACTGGTCCAACTTGTCAAACCATTTTTCAACAAACAAATCTAACTCTTCTAATTTACAATCCCTGGTTGACATAGATGGATCAGTAACTGCTGATACCACTACCATTGCATCAATTCTCTCTAACCAATTTTCTTCACAATTCAATGATACTCCCCATCCTTTTCCTGATATTTCTGACTTGCCTGATTATCCGCTACCACCATGTGATGTTGAATTTGTACGTGTCGCAATTAAAAATCTAAAAAATAAAAATAGTTTTGGCTCTGATAATATTTCTAATTTATTACTTAAAGATTCCCGTGATATTATTGCCCCTATTCTATGTACTATGATCAACTCTATTCTTAAATTTCGTTCTTATCCTTCACAGTGGAAGCATGCTATAATAACTCCTGTACCTAAAATTCGCCATCCTACACATGCCCACCATTTTCGTCCAATCTCTGTTCTGTCTACATTATCGAAAATCACTGAACGTTATATTATTACCTTATTACGTCGTTACACTTCATGTATATTATCACCGTCCCAGTTTGGTTTCAGGCCTGGTCGTGGTACACAGGACTGCCTATATGCTGTAATTGATAACATTTATAACCGTCTTACTTCATATCCTCGTGTGGGTGCTGTATCTCTTGATGTTACTAAGGCGTTTGATCGTGTTGTTCATAATCGTTTATTTGAAATATTATGTCACATTGGAATACCCCTTCCACTTTTCTCCATTATAAAATCCTATCTATACAATCGATCACAATCTGTTCGTGTAAATGATATTTTATCTTCGTCTTCCTCTATTATTTCAGGTGTCCCACAAGGTAGTGTACTTGGACCAACGTTATTCATCATATATATAAATTCTGTACTCGCTATGGATTTTACTTCTTTTTCCTGTCAACCTCAAATTTTTGCTTATGCTGATGATCTCTTTATTATCTCATCTCTCAAAACCAATGTTGATCTTAATGCCTTGAATTCCACGTCTTCTAAGGTCATATCGCATCTATGTGACTCCCTTTATTTATCTGTAAATCCTGCCAAATCCAACTATATTGTTTTTTCCAACCCACGTAGTAATGTCAACGTTCCTGATTTTTCTCACTGTATTATTGGTGAAATTTCTGTCAAATATTCTGACACTATTGTATATCTTGGTATTACATTTGATGCACACCTAGACTTTCATATCCACTATGTAAAAAAATGTGCCCTTATAAAACGTCATGTTGCGGCCTCCATTCGTATTTTCCGTAAATCCATTGACTTTAAATCACGCTTATTATTGTACAACACACTACTTCGTTGCCATTTATTGTATGCCATCGAGTCTTGTTATCCACGTCAAATTACCCATCGTATTATACTAGACAGAACTCAGAAATATTGTTTACGCTACATTACCAATTGTTATTCACATGATGTCTCTTATGCTAATTTGTTAAATCGTTGCAATATTTTACCTATTTCAGTTACTGCCGGTGCTGCTCGTCTTCTCTTTTTATACAAAATTTCAATCGTCTCTCGTTTCTCTTTCCCTGGTTTAATTATTTATTCACCTCAATCCAACCACCAATCGGTTAATCGTCATTCATTCCAACTAACTTATAAATCTAATTCTACAACCTTTTACCATAACTCCCCTCATATTTCGTCAATCAAAGCATTCAATTCTCTGGGTTATTCTGTATATTCAACAATCAAAGAGTTTCGTTCTATTGTCTTTAATGCTCATTTTATTAACGCATTGTGCAACAGGTCTGATGTCAACTCCTACTTTACTATTGATGTTTTCAGGCATATGTAAAAACTTTACTTTACTTTTACTTTAATTTTAATTTTATTCACTTTTTTTCCATTTTCTTTAATATCTATAACAATATCTTAATATCTACTTTTCCTTACGTTTTATTACTTTCTTTTTTCAGTCTTTAATATATCAGATATTCTAGGACGTCTTATTCATGTTATTGGTTCACCTACTCATTCTCTTACACTGAACAAATTTAACTTTAAATTTAACTTTAATTTTAACTTTAATTTTAACTTTAACTTCAATCTTCATTGCTATTTCATTTTCCATTATACCCATATTTGTCTTTATACAATTCTAGCCTCTTAAAATTTTACTATTCTTCTCTATTTTTCTAATTAATTCAACATATCTTATTAAACTTACTATATTTTTTTCTATTTCTCTTTGCTCTTAACCAAACAACACATTTATATATTATCCGCGATTCTTCCCTCACTCAAATTATTCATTCTTAATTTTTAATACTCTATTATGATTATAATTTTTTATATACTATTTTATAATATTCTATAAAATAACTACAAATAACACATTGTTATTATTATTATTAATTATAAAATTTTATTTCCCACCTCAAATTCTCCTCCCTTAGGCTACATCATTATTACAAGCTTATTCAATCTGCTTTCAGGTTTTCCTCACTTGTTGATTTTACCCGTTATTATTATTATTTTTTTTTATTATTGCTATTTTTACTTTATTTTTGTTATTAAATACTATTTTAATATTAATTTTAATTTTCTTATATCACAGATTATATACACTCTTATGGTGTATTTCACCATCAATTTTTAAATTTTAAATTTCAAATTTTTACAGTTTTTATTATCAAAGTGTCTTTTTTATTAAGTTCAATTTTTTTATACTTGATTAAAATTACTTACTAACATCATATTTTCTCTAATTTCAATACAGTGTTCTATTATCTTTTAATCTTTTTATTACTTTTCCCTCTATTAACTACCAATATTTCAGGGTGATCTAATCTTATCATGATAACATACCTTTTATTTTCAAAAAAAAAAAAAAAAAAATTAATAATCATATATTTTGTTGTCCGGTGATTCTTTTTCTTCTTATTTTTACCATTTTCCTCTACTAAAAATTTCAATTTTAATTATCCTAGATAAATTTTTTGCTTATTTTACTTTATTGTATTGTATCATGCACATTACGCCACGACTAACTTGTTAGTCATTTTTTGTGCCCTCTTGTCAGTATACAGACTGAATAAACGACTTGACTTGACTTGAGTGAGCGCATTAGTGAAAGTGTGAGTGAGTGCATGAGCATGTCAGTGAGTGAGCATGTCTGTCAGTGAGTGAGTGAGTGAGTGAGCATTCACTGAGAGTGTGAGTGAGCTTATTAGTGAGAGTGTGAGTGAGTGAGGGAGCATGTCAGTGAGAGTGTGAGTGAGCTTATTAGTGAGAGTGCGAGTGAGTGAGGGAGCATGTCAGTGAGAGTGTGAGTGAGCGCATTAGTGAAAGTGTGAGTGAGTGCATGAGCATGTCAGTGAGTGAGCATGTCAGTGAGTGAGTGAGTGAGTGAGCATTCACTGAGAGTGTGAGTGAGCTTATTAGTGAGAGTGTGAGTGAGTGCGTGAGCATGTCAGTGAGTGAGTGAGTCGTGAGTGAGCATGTCAGTGAGTGAGTGAGTGCGCTTATCAATGAAAGTGTAAGTGAGTGCGTGAGTGAGTGAGCATTCAGTGAGATTGTGAGTGAGCTTATTAGTGAAAGTGTGAGTGAGTGCGTGAGCATGTCAGTGAGTGAGTGAGTGAGCATGTCAGTGAGTGAGTGAGTGAGCATGTCAGTGAGTGAGTGAGTGAGCATGTCAGTGAGTGAGTGACTGAGTGCGCTTATCAGTGAAAGTGAGTGAGTGCGTGAGTATGTCAGTGAGTGAGTGAGTGTATGAAAAGACGTGATATTAGAAAAGTGTGTATGTTAAGTTTTCTCATGATTATTTCATATATGTAATTATGAAAGGATACTCAGCCCTCAAAGGAACCGTCGTTATGAAGCCATTGCTTCGGCATTTGGGCAAAAAATAAACAAACAATATCTGTAAACTAGGTATTTTTATTTATAAACATTGAACTTTCGCATTTATTTACATCGGTTGAACAGATCGAATCAATAGATAATAGATCACATTATGAAAGGCAGAACCGTCAAACCAGTTTTTTGAAATGTACAAAAATTTATATCTACAGGGCTACCTGGGATTCAAGTAAAAAGTTGTAGTTTTTACTACTCCAACTTTGGATCCTTAGCTGCATCAAATGTAAGAGAAGGTGATGCATAACAGTGGGCTGTTCGACTCAACTCAACTCAACAGCTGTATGCTATAACATGCAATCATCATGTTCAGTGGGTGTTATCCGTCTTGGTTAAGTTAACGTGTCATATGTCCACTTGAATCTCAAGAAGCTCTTTATAAAAATGCAATGTAAATAAATATTGATAAAAATGTTTTTATGAGTAATTGAAGCTGTGATTGGCGAATCCGGATGTGTTGAGACTGACATCTTTCGGTATATCGCCCAGTGACTTGTAGAACAAACGGGTGGGATTGCGGATGAGTGACCGGTTGGAGACCGTTTCGGTGAGATCCTAGAAAACAACAAAACAAAATACGAATAACAACAAAAACAACAATAACTACGAATAAAATAACAACAACAACAATTACAACAACCACAACATCAAGAGCAGCAGCAATAACTTCAACAACGACTACAACAACAACAACAACCACAACAGACAGCAACAACTACAACAACAACCAAAAATGACTGCGAAAAAAATTAAGAACAACAACAACAACAATAATAACAACCACAGAATCAAAATCAACAACAAAAACACCTGTCAAACCGTTCATGTTTCACAGAAGATACATTCATGCTGGCTGATGCAAAACTCAGCAGGTTTCATGTTCATTCAGATTTCACCAAAATAATATATTAAACGGAAATTGACAATTTTAGTGATTTTATAATTTCGTTGTCGTTGTCACCTTAACAAAAAATCAACAACAAAATAATAAAAAAACAACCAAAAAAACAGTAACTAACCACAGTTTTCTTCACAATCATGTCGATTCGACAAAACGGCATTTCGACTTCGGTGTGTTGATCGGTTTGGGCGCACTTCGCACAAAAGCACACGGTTTGCAAACGACTGATTAATTGAGACTGACCAGCGTTGAACGTACACACATCGACCTGAAACAGTCAATCAGTTCATCACTCACTCACGCACTCACTATCTCACTCACTCACTCACTCGCTCGCTCACTCACTCACTCCCTCCCTCCCTCACTCACTCACTCACTCAATCACTCACTCACTCACTCAATCACTCACTCACTCACTCCCTCCCTCCCTCCCTCCCTCACTCACTCACTCACTCACTCACTCACTCACTCACTCACTCACTCACTCACTCACTCACTCACTCACTCACTCACTCACTCACTCACTCACTCACTCACTCACTCACTCACTCACCCACTCACTCACTCACTCACCTCTCGCGCACACCATATCATCTGTTGTCTCAGTTTAACATCGAACGGTTTTGTACACATTTGACAGTGAGATTCTTCTGCCTCATCCGCCGATGCAGATTTGTGATCACCCTGTAATACAAAAATACATATTTTGTTTCAGAATCGTTCGTCATTCACTCTTTCAGTCACTCATTCACTCAATATCTCACTCACTCACTCACTCACTCACTCACTCACTCACTCATTCACTCACTCACTCAATCACTCACTCACCGAAACGGGAAATCGATCGGCCACCGTGGTCCATCGACAGAAAGCATCGCCCATCGTGAAGAGTAGATGACGAAGAATCCTGTAAGTGAGTGAGTGAGTAAATGAGTGAGTGAGCGAGCGAGTGAGCGAGTGGGTGAGTGAGTGAGTGAGTGAGTGTGTGAGTCAGTGAGTGGGTGAGTGAATGTGTGAGTGAGTGAGTGGTCGAATGAGTGGTTGAGTGAGTGAGTGAGTGAGTGAGTGAATGAGTGAGTGAGTGTGTGAGTGAGCGCGCGGGTGAATGACAGACTGATTGACTGAAGGACAGACAAAAATG
>CAXIWR010000225.1:0-25000 GCA_964036265.1 Daptonema setosum | reverse complement strand
AAAGAATTTCATTAATGAGTGGGAAGTGGGAGTTTTTAGGCCATATTACCCATACTTTAGCGAACAAATTCAACTACAAAAACGCCAAAGAGAGTGAATTCTACTTTTCCCACCCCTTCTGGTTCACCAGTGATGTGATTGACTGACTGACAGGCTGGCTAACTGATTGATTGATTGATTAACTGACTGACTGATTGACTGACTGACTGACTGACTGATTAACTAATTGACTGATTGAGTGACTGGCTTACTGACTGACTGACTGAGCAACTAATTGACTGACTGACTGACTGACTGACTGACTGAATGACTGACTGACTGACTGACTGACTGAATGACTGACTAACCGAAAACTGTAGATCTGCTGGTACGGATCACCGACGAGCATAATTGGAGTGTTAAGTTGAATATTGAGGATATTGAGCATTGCTGGGTTCATGTCTTGTGCTTCGTCGACCTGAATAACCACTCACTCACTGACTCACTCACTCACTCAGGCACTCACCCACTCACTCACTATACAACTCACTCACTCATCGACTCACTCACTCACTCATCGACTCACTCACTCACTCACTCAGGCACTCACCCACTATACAACTCACTCACTCATCCACTCACTCACTCATTAACTCACTTACTCACGCAGCGCAGGCAGTCACTTAATATCTACATATCTCACCGCCCGCTTCACTTAATTTTACTCACTCAATCACTCACTGACGCAGTACCTTACTTACTCACTCACCCACTCACTCACCATACTCACCAACCAGCATCACGTCAAAGTTATACATCTGCTTCAGTTGTGGTCGCATCAACTGAAAATATTTTAAATACCCATCATGAGGCATCGGCAGGTCTGATTTCGACGTTTCCTTGATCAGGGTGTTCCAGACGATTTGCGTGTCGGCGAGCAGACGTTCCTGAAATATTTATAAAGATTATATAAATAAATTTTTTATTATAGTTAAAATTTTTCAACCATTAATATAAGTATTTTAATAAGTTAGAATAATTATCAGTTATACGTATGAAGTTTCATGATCAGTATAATTTTTAGTTATAGTTATAGGTATTTTAATATAAGATTACTTATTATGAACAATGATCATGCAAGCGGCTTTAACCCAGACATTTTACGTCTATAATCATTTGAATTGCGTCAAAGAGGGGGAATTGGCAGTTTTCGGGCCATTTTAGCTACACCTTTGGGAACAAATTCCCCTTTATGGAACCGCAAAAGAGGGGGGAATTCCACTTTTCCCACCCCTTCTCGTCCGCTAGTGTCTATAAGCTGTCTCTCTTAGTTTAGTTTAGTTTAGTTTTTTTATTCGTGGTCAGTATAGGTGTCATGGGCACTAGCGGACGAGAAGGGGTGAGAAAAGTGGAATTCCCCCCTCTTTGGCATTTTCCAAAAGTCGAATTTGTTCCCTAAGGTCTAGGTAAAATAGCCTAATTTTGGTCGATTCCCCCTCTCTTTGGAAAAATTCCCCTCCCTTTGGTGATTTTGGTCGTCCGCCAGTGGTCATGGGTATAGATATGCATTTACATTAATGAATTTGAAAGTGTGTGAAACAGGACCAGAGGTTAAGCTACGTTAGTCGGAGCTTTTTAGATAATAAAGTATACTATCAAATAAATATGAAACAACATGAAAATTCTATTTCGCTCACCTTCTGATCACTAGCGGACAAGGGAAAAGTGACAAGGGACAAGGGTGGGAAAAGTGGAATTCCCCCCTCTTTGGCGTTTTCAAAAAGTACAATTTGTTCCCTAAGATGTGGGTAAAATGATATGAAAACTGCCGATTCCCCCCTCTTTGGCAAAATTCCCCTCCCTTTGGAGGTTCACTTCGTCCGCCAGTGGACTCAGCCAATGTCTATCAATAAGGTTATCTCGCTCCGCTTTCTCTCACCTTCTGATAGATATTCACATCGAAGCGTTCCAGCTCCTGCTGACCGCGTTTCTTCATCTGATACCGCTCCGGGACGTGGTGGAGCTGGATTTCCTGATCGGCGGAGCAGAAAAACGAATTCAACGTCTGAATGATGAGCTTTCGTCGCGCAAAGTAGTTGATCTCGGAGCATGTTCGTCGGTTTTTCGACCACTCCGACTTGAAATCAGACCCGGTCAGATGGTGCTTAAATAGAAAAATTTTAATTATTTTACTGAGTTTGTAATATAAAAAAATGAGCGGATTTTTTTGAATATTTTTTACTCAAGGAAGAAATTTTTATCCCGCACACGCAACCCCAACATTTTTTATTGTATGGAAAACCTTGGTTGTTCACCACAATACCAATTGTTAAGCAATTCCAGCAGCCAAGTAAGACATAAATTGATCACGCAGCTCATTTGTGCCTGAAAATTTCCATGATTTCACGAAAAAAATAACAATCACCGTTTTTAATTTTTTTCATATTACAAACCCTGCGCTGAAATAGAGAAATTTTAATTCATAAAAAATATATATTTTGCTGTTATTTAATTTAATTTTATTTATTCGTTCGTGATAGTATAATAACAGACACTGGTTGAGAGCAAGCATCAAAAATAGATGATTCTGTACAGATACGTTCTTGGTTAAGATTTATCACTGGAACTTCCTTAGAGTGCCTCCATTGGTGATTTTCCAAACATTTTTGTGACCGTTTCTTGACGCTCCCAAAAATTTCGTGTTTCTGAACTCCGAAATGTCTCATGAAATGTTCTGAAGGGTTTTGTCGCAAATTTTTTTGTTCCGATAATCGTGCTAGGATACACATTTGTTAGTCGAAACTCAACATTCCAGTTCACGTTTCAATCCGAATATGAGTATCAACTAGTAAGGATAAACCTGTAATAGAATCGAATTATGATGCGACCTCGTGCCGCAACGTGATAAATTGAAAACAAGATAACAAAAGAAAAATTAGAAAAAGCAATAAAAAATCTGATACTTTAGAGTGACTGAATAAATAATGGATAAACAAAGACGAATGGTCGTGACTGTAAAAAAAGGTACATACAATTGATCAATAAAACGGTGATGACTATTGACTGACCGATTTTAACCCCGAGTGACAGACTGACAGACTAAAGTCAAATAGCTGACCGATAGACAGACAGACTGATCGAGTGATAGATTGACTAAGCAAATTAAAGACATAATGAAAGTAACCGACTGACAGACTAAATAACAAACCATCTGAATATGATACGCGTCCAAATTGCCGATATTATTCTTCATTCGAAAAAAGTCACCAATCGACTGACTGTCCGATTTCGGATGATTATACGCCAAGGAATGAATGGTTCGAACTTCCGTGTTTCCCGTCGGGAAACGTCGGCGCGCATCATCGGCAGCTGACTAGAACGGGAGTGAGGGAATGAGTGAGTGAGTGAGGGATTGAGTGAGTGAGTGAGTGAGTGGGTGAGTGACAGGGTGAGTGGGTGAAGGAGTGAGTGTTTGAGGGAATGAGTGGGAGAGTGAGAATCTATGGGTGTGTGAGTGAGTGGGTGAGCGAACAATTGTTTGAGAGTGAGTGAATATTTGCGTGTGTGAGTGAATAATTGTGTGAGTCAGTAAGTGCGTAAAAGAGAGTGAATGAGTGATTGGGTGAGTGAGTGAGTAAATGGATGAATGAGTAATTGAGAAAGAGTGGGTGAGTGGTTTATGAGTGAAAAAACAACCCACTCAACCTTATTATACACGAGCAAAAGGAAACGAATATGCGGTCGTCGTCTCGTATACTCAATCAACGTGCTGGTCTTACCGGTGCCTGGAATCGGTTTCAATCAATCACTGACCTTGAAAGGACTGGTTGACCAACATATTGAATATCTGACTGACTCGTTAAATGAATGATTGACTGACTGGTTGGCGAAATGACTGATTGGTTGGCAGATAGGCTGACTGTTTTAATGACTAAGTTAGAGACCGATTGGTTGATTTGTGGACTGACTGACTGATGACTGGCTGGCTAATTGTTTGACTGACTGTCAAAACCACCCAGCAACCGCATTGATGTTTACGCATTCATTGATGTGCACATCGAACTTATATGGGTCGATAGTGATTGACTGACTGATTAACTAACTGACTGACCAACCCACCAATCAGCCAACGCATTGATCTTCACGCATTCATTGGTTTGACATCGAACTGACTAACTGTCAGACTGACTGATTGATGAATCGACTGACTGTCCAATTACCCGACTGACTAACTAACTGACTGATAAACCAACCAGCCAACGCATTGATCTTCACGCATTCATTGGTTTGACATCGAACTGACTAACTGTCAGACTGACTGATTGATGAATCGACTGACTGTCCAATTACCCGACTGACTAACTAACTGACTGATAAACCAACCAGCCAACGCATTGATCTTCACACGTTCATTGCTGTTCACATCGAATTCATGACTGATTATGCGCAGTTGTTCAGCGGTTAACGACAGACCATTCGACTGATGACATTGGAGTGGTTGCTAAAAAAAGAGAAAATTAATTGTGGTGTGAAAACATTTTTTATGAAAACTGTTGAATATTTGATAGAAACGGTTCACGTTTCACGGTGATCAGAAGTTGCTATCGTTATCAACAAGAATAATACATTACCTCAACAATAATGAAAACGACAACAACACCACCAACAGCAACAGCAACAACAACAACCATAACAACAACAATAACAACAATAACAACAACAACAAAACAACAACAACAACAGCAGCAATAACAACTCACCGATTTCAGCCAGTGCAACGCCTGTTGCAGATTGTAAACCAGTCGCGCTGCAACACCGAATTGCCGATGTGCGGATAAAAGGAAGCACGCCAGGGCATACGCACATTCTAGAACATATTTTTTCCGAATGAAATGAGACTGAAGAGAATTTTATTCGGAGATATTGAAACTGGAGCAAACTCACTCACTCACTCACTCCTTCACTCTCACTCACTCACTGCACCTCATTTTTTCACTCACTCACTCATTCATTCACTCACTCACTTACTCACTCACTCACTCACTCACTCACTCACTGACTCACTGACTCACTGACTCACTCACTGACTCACTCACTCACTCACTCACTCACTCACTCACTCCATCCCTCACTCACCAGTGACCGCAGACTTGAACCACAACAGCGGTGGAGCACACATTCTTCGTAGTAAAGAATACATGGAATGAGCGTCTGGACAGAATAGCAACTGAGCACAGAACAGCAGCCAGCGATTTTGCTGCGCTGAAATGAAAATAAAAATCATATTAGAATATTAAAATAATAATAAAAGAATAAAAAGTGCATAACGACAACAATATGTCATGATAATGAAAATCCACATTGCTTAATTATTTTAAATGAATGTGGTCCAGCCTATTCATTCACGTTTCACAAATTTTATTTAAATTAACTAAGCTGCTAAATACATCAATGCAAGGAGTACATCAGCACCTAAATCATTGTCACATTATCATCGACAACGACAACAACGACAACAACAACAACAACAACAACACCACCACCACCACCAACAACAACAACACGAACGTTGCACGGTCGAGAGCCAACGACACGCCGTTTCATTGATTGAAACATCAATTTGTAGTCGATTCAGGAATTCCTGGTGTGCGGCCGGTAGTAAAACTGATCGACATTCTTGACTGAGATGACTGCAATTGTGAGTGAGTGAGTGAGTGAGTGAGTGAGTGAGTGAGTGAGTGGATGAGTGAGTGAAGGAATGGGTGAGTGAGTGAGTGAGTGAGTGAGTGAGTGAGTTAGTGGATGAGTGAGTGAATTAGTGGATGAGTGAGTGGGTTAATGGGTGAGTGAGTGAGTGAATGGGTGAGTGAGTGAGTGGGTGAATGAGTGAGTGAGTTAGTGGATGAGTGAGTGAATTAGTGGATGAGTGAGTGGGTGAATGGGTGAGTGAGTGAGTGAGTGAGTGAGTGAGTGAGTGAGTGAATGAGTGAGTGAGTTAGTGGATGAGTGAGTGAATTAGTGGATGAGTGAGTGGGTGAATGGGTGAGTGAGTGAGTGAGTGAATGGGTGAGTGAGTGAGTGAGTGAATGGGTGAGTGAGTGAGTTAATGAATGAGTGAGTGGGTGCGTGAATGAATGAGGGGCTGATTGAAAGGTTGATTGGGTGTGAGTGAATGAGCGATAGAGGGAGGGGAGATATTGATTGTGTTGGTGAGTGGAGTGGTCACATATACAAATGAGTACTTAAGTCACTGAGTAAGTGAGTCAGTGTGTGAGAAGCAACAACCAAGATAGCTTTTGTAAAAGAAGCGCACTCGTTAATATATCAGATATTCTAGGACGTCTTATTCATGTTATCGGTTCACCTACTCATTGCCTTACACTGAATAAATTTAACTTTAACTTCAATCTTCATTCTATTTCATTTTCCATTATACCCATATTTGTTTTTATACAATTCTAGCCTCTTAAAATTTTACTATTCTTCTTCTCTATTTTTCTAATTAATTCAACATATCTTATTAAACTTACTATATATATTTTTTTCTTACTTCTCTTTGCTCTTGACCAAACAACACAATTATATATTATCCGCAATTCTTCCCTCACTCAAATTATTCATTCTTAATTCTTAATAACCTATTATTATTATAATTTTTTATATACTATTTTATAATATTCTATAAAATAATTACAATATAACACATTATTTTATTTTTAATTATAAAATTTTATTTCCCACCTCAAATTCTCCTCCCCTAGGCTACATCATTATTACAAGCTTATTAATCTGCTTTCAGGTTTTCCTCACTTGTGGATTTTTCCCGTTTTATTTTTTACTATTGCTATTTCTACTTTTATTTTTGTTATTAAATACTATTTTAATTTTAATTTTACTTAAATTATATCACAGATTATATACACTCTTATGGTGTATTTTCACCATAAATTTTCAAATTTCAAAGTTTTACAGTTTTTATTATCATAGTCTCTCTTATTAAGTTCAATCTTTCAATTTATACTTTATTAAAATTACTTGACTAACATAATATTTTCTCTAATTTCAATACAGTGTTCTATTATCTTTTAATCTTTTTATTACTTTTCCCTTTATTAACTACCAATATTTCAGGGTGATCTAATCTTATCGTAGTAACATACCTTTTATTTTCAAAAAACAAAAACAATAATCATATATTTTGTTGTCCGGTGATTCTTTTTATTCTTATGTTTACCATTATCCTCTACTAAAATTTCTATTTTAATTACCCTAAATAAATTTTTGCTTATTTTACTTATTGTATTGTATCATGCACATCACGCCACGACTAACTTGTTAGTCATTTTTTGTGCCCTCTTGTCAGTTTACACTGAATAAAAATGACTTGACTTGACTTGACTTGACTCTTCAAGTTTTGAACTTGCTACCATCTGTTTATGAGACCGACACCCTAACCACTAGACTACAGAGGACAAGAATGATAACCTGAATATGGCCGGCAACATCTCATCCAGCTCGCATTCGGGCAAGGTACCGTGATGGATCTTTAAGTAAGAAATTCTGCCACCATGAACCACTAGCGGACGGGAATGGTTAGGAAAAGTGGAATTCCCCCGTCTTTGGCAAATTTTCAAAAAGTGGAATTTGTTCCCTACTATGGTGTGGGTAAAATCGCCTAAAAACTGCCGATTCCCCCTCTTTGACAAAATTATCTCCATTTAGAGGATTATCTCGTCAGCCAGTGCCACCATGAACAGGTAATCAGCAAACAATTTAAAACTTTCAAAAATAAAAATATATAAAAAAAATCAATGTATGCTTTTATCAAACGATGAACGTTAAAGTTGAATGGAAGCAAATCCACGGGCGGACGAGCTAACGTCTCAAAGAGAGGGGAATTTACTCAAAGAGGAGGGAATTGGCAGTTTTCAGACCATTTTACCTAAACCTTATAGAACAAATCCCACTTTTCGAAACCGCCAAAGAGGGGGGAATTTCAATTTTCCCTCCTCTTCTCGACCGCTGGTGAGCAAATGAAAAACTACAAATGTTTGACTAATTTATTTCGTGCCGGTGTCGATTGCAATTGACGACGTAACTTATCTTTCGTACGGTTCGTTCACGTTTCACAGTGAATACGAAACTAGGAGGGTTTTGACTTTTATACTGATATGATTTTTTTCCGTGTACTAACAACAACAACAACAACAACAACAACAACAACAACAACAACAACAACAACAACATTAACAACAACAACAACAACAACACCAACACCAACCATTCGAACAGTCGTGTCATGCTCTTTCAGATATCGAAAGAATCGCTTTTCATGGGGCAGAAATTTATTATGACAGACAATTCGACGCCAGTTACGACAGACTCGATTGATTACCAGATGAATGTCCAACATTGGAAGATTGGCGAAGATTTCCTGTAATGTTGTTTGACTGTCAGTCAGTCGGTCAGTCAGTGAATTTCCTGTAATGTTGTTAGATTGTTAGTCAGTCAGTCAGTCAGTCAGTGAATTTCCTGTAATGTTGTTAGATTGTTAGTCAGTCAGTCAGTGAATTTCCTGCAATGTTGTTAGACTAGATTGTCAGTCAGTGAGTGATAATGACATGACAGTCATTGATGACAGACTCGATTGGTCACCAGATGTACGTCTAATCAGTCAGTCTAGTCTAGTCAGTCAATCAGATCAGTCAGTTAATTTCACTCCACTCTGTCTAATAACCAATGTCCATCTTTAATCACTCACTCACCCGCTCACTCACTCACTCACTCACTCACTCACTCACTCACTCACTCACTCATTCAATCACCCACTTATTCACTCACTCACTCACTCACTCACTCACTCACTCACTCACTCACTCACTCACTCACTCACTCACTCACTCACTCACTCACACGCTCATTCACTCACTCACTCACTCACTCACTCACTCACTCACTCACTCACTCACTCACTCACTCACTCACTCACTCACTCACTCACTCACTCACTCACTCACTCACTCACTCACTCACTCACTCACTCACTCACTCCCTCCCTCACTCACTCACTCACTCACTCACTCACTCACTCACTCACTCACTCACTCACCCACCCGCTCGCTCACTTACTCATCCACTCTCTCACTTACTCTCTCTCACACTCACTCACTCACTCACTCACTCACTCACTCACTCACTCACTCACTCACTCACTCACTCACTCACTCACTCACTCACTCACTCACTTACCCGAATGATTTCCGACGGTAGTTCATTGAAGGTCTTTTTGCCTTGGTAGTCCGCAGACACAAGACCGAAGTTGACGTCGATGAAAACGTCTTCTCTTTCGTCAAAGCCGTCATCGTCATCAAAGAATTTGGCTGCAACAGAATGAATAAAAATAACAAGAAAAGTATTTACTCCAAAATTTTATTTGACGATTGGTAGAGTATAGAAAAGTAGAATCATTCTATGATACAGCGATGGAATGAATTTTTCGTAAGATTTGATTACATTGCGCGTAGAAAATTAGCAACAGTATTACTTGAACATACACTCACCGTTGAACATAATGAGGGATGGAACGTGAACGAAAAATCTCATACTATGTTGGAAACTCTTTTCTATCTGTCGTTCTCGTTCACCAGATATCACCAAAATTGAAAGCATAAATATGGCGGATTATCTCTCTGCTCGTCAAAAAGGTCATCTATTCAGCAGAAAACACTTAACATATAGCGAAAAAGTTTCAGGTTTTGGCACTATTTTCGGAAAACCAATTTTGTATATCAGGGATAATCGCGAAACCGATCTCTAGTAGACGAGCTAATTCTCCAAAGGGAGGGGAACATCGTCGAAGAGGGGGGAATCGAGAGTTTTCAGGTAAATTTGCCTACACCGTGAGGAATAAAATCTACCTTTTGAAAAAGCCAAAGAGGCGGGAATTCCACTTTTTCGTACTTCACGCGTCCGTTAGTGAAACCGATCAAAGACCCATTAATAATTTAGCAAACTAGGGTAAACCCGTTGCTACGCAATTTAGTGTTGAGTTTACAGTACTCAATTATCGTATTTTAACATGGACCAAACCCGTTTATTCATTCATGAACTTTTCTCTATCATCACCTGAGAACAGTAGCATCAACAGTAGAATCATCAGCTAAAAGACGTTTATATAGATACCAAAAAATACCATACCACCAACCCAACTCGGTCAAATCATCGCTTTACTAGTAGATGGCGGATTATCTCTTTCATCCTCCACAACGACATCCAGGAAATCTTCATCATGTAAGAAATATACGACCCAAATTTTTTGCCGTTTTGAAATTAGGTTTTTATTGCAAAAATGAAAAACACCATCTTTTCCGAAAAGTACCGAAATTTCAAAACATATTAAAACACCAACCCAACTCGGTCAAATCATCCGCTTTACTAGTAGATGGCGGATTATCTCTCTCATCCGCCACAACGACATCCAGGAAGTCTTCATCATCAAGGGAGTCGTCGAAATGATCGTTTCGAGTTTCGTCGTCGTTTCGCGAAGTTGGTGATTTCGATTTCGAACATCCGACCGGTGTCATTTCGTCTGCTTCGTTTGAGATAGAGTCGATAGCCGGACGCTTGCGTAGACCTGTGAGTGAGTGAATGAGTGAGCTAATGAGTGAAAGAGAGAGAGTGAGTCAGTGCGTGAGTGAGTGAGTAGGTGAAAGAGCGAGTGCCAGAACGTTTTTAATGATCAGTGACTGTAATACGTTAACAGGGTGCCGTTATTCCACCATAATTGTGAATTCGCATCCAACTTTGCCATTATGGCATAACAACTGAATAAATTGGAATGGGAATTCTTCAAAACAGTAAAGTAACCAACCATTCGGATTGTGTTTATCGCGATGTACGGGTTGCATTCGATCATTCATTCTTTGAACGGATGATTGATTCCACGCTGATTGAATCGACCCGCCAGTCAGTGCGGCATTCGATAGAGAACCGGTATTCAGTAAGAGATTATGTGAGTCGAGCGCGTTGAGACCCCGTTTGGGCATCGGATAGGTTATTTTTGGGAAACCCTGTAATGCAACTCCCGGTCATAGTCTAATCGGGGTACCCTGTACTGTCACGCAATCTAGTACATGAAAAAAAAATTCATACGAGTCCTTGTGTACCTCACACACGATTGTACTGAATAGAATTGGCAATTTTCTTGGTTATTAGGCCAGGTTTTTCACATCGGCTCATTAGCTTTTCTGCTTTGCAAAAAGGAAGAATACAACACACTGAAACGTGAACTGAATCGAGAAATTAAACTTTCATCAATGTTAACAAATCTGTTTTACCCAATTCCTGAACCCGAACGACTAGTGGTACACATACCTTCAAACGACACGGAGTGGAAAAAATGAAATTCCCCCTCTTTGACGGTTTAAAAAAAAGTAGTTTGTTCCCAAAGATGTATGTAGAATGAAATGAACATTGCCAGTGCCCCCTCTCAGACAAAATTCCCTCTCTTTAGGGTAAGCTCATCCGCCGTAACTGCTAATCAGCGAAGAATGCGCTATTTTCGTGGGGAATTCCACTTTTCCATAGTCCTTCTCGTCTGCTGCCACGGCAGGTTCGACTAATGAAAAGCTTGTTTGATAGCAGTTTCATTATTCAATCGAACCTCTCTTTCAATTGCAAACCAAAAGAAAACTATACACTGGCTAAAAGCACCGATTTATTCTCAATTTTCTAATTTCTAGATTTATATATTTTTTTTCAACTTTTTTAATCTTATAAAGTTATTGCATCAGCTAATTATTAGAAATAACTCGGTTTTTATCATGATCTATTTAAGAAAGCAGCTGAAGTTTGTGACAATGAAGACTTTTACCGCATGCAGTAACTCCAACAGTTTAGTCAGAGGCAAACCAGAAATTGTTTATATTCATTGTATGTAAGCATCAAGTTAAATTATAGGGAATAAAATTTATTCATTCAAATATTGATGATAATAAATAAATGTTTCAATAAAATCACCAAGAACGAACCCGGAGGAAAAATCGAAATTACAACAGAAATAACAAAATAGTTTTACGGCAGAAGGAGAATTTTAATATAGTAGTATTTGAGAGACAATAACATAAAAAAAGTATACACAAAACGCAGTAACTTAGATTAATGATGCAATAAATGATAATTTCACATTTGTGAGAACAGAATAGTACACATAGCAATGGAATCACAATATTATATATTACTGATAAAAATAAATATAAGATCTTCGAAATAACATTCGTTTAATAAATGTATATATCTGAATGTGTTCTTTGGAAGTTCCACTCACAATTATCTTTCGTTATTCAAAATCAGATGAATCATACCGCCGCAGGGTTCGACGAATGAGAAAATACACCAAGGATTTTCCTGTTCTTGTTGTTGACATCCATTATTGATTAAAATCTGTTGGTATAAAAACGATTCTTTGCTTATCAACAAGTACGCTGATGATCTGGTCTCCTCGAAGCATGAATAACAATGTTTCGAATAAAATTCTCCGGATAAAGTGAAAAGTGAACCATGTTTTCCCAATTTCATTCGTCAAACCCTGATTCTTCACCGTCATCGGTGAGTTAATCGACCGTAATCTACTTGGACTGCGATCCAGTGGACAGCAGCGCCACCAGACCAGCCGATCCGAGAATCGAGACGAAGTAGTTAACGTTGGACGACTGACTGGCTAGCAGGAAGAAGGACAGCGTCAGAAGACACACGTAGAAGAGCGCGTTGTTGTAGAAGATGGCAAAGGTTGTTGCCTCGTAGTCGGCCACCTGCAAGCAGATAATATCAGTCAGTCAGTCAGTCAGAATCAGTCAATCAGTCAGTCAGTCAGAGTCAGGTCAGTCAATCAGTTAGTCAGTATTTCAGTCAGTAAGTGAGTCAATTTCACAAGAATCCAGTAAAACTTATTAACAGCTTGAAAAAGGTTATCGGTGATCCGAGCAGTCAGAACATTTCGTGATAACTCGTGAATACGATTGTGTCCAACTTTGCTATTCTTATACACAATGACAGAGGACAAATTTGAGTAAAATCAATACATACATATATTCAATATTATTTATAAAAATACATGAATTATATTTCAAAGTTTTAGCTATACAGAAGCCAAAGACAAAAAATGGTGCCAAAATCGACTAACTCAACCCAAATTTTTCATTGTTGTAACTTGTTACCGTGAAAATCAAATGAAAAAAATGACTTAAGAAAAATTCTTACATATTTAAAAAATGTCCTTATTTCCATGACCGAACTGTATATTACGACATCGTGATACAAAGTAGGAACCATTTTGACTTAAATTGAGTTTTGTAGTAGGAAAATTGAGTTTTGTAGTAGCTAATGTTGTTCCGGTTTGTACCTAATGAAAACGGGTTAATAAAGTCACAAGGGTTGCAACGAGGAACGAGGTTGATCTACGCAATATGAAACGCCGTATCACTCATGGTAAGTCAGTAGCACGGAGCTGGATTGCGAGAAGCGACGATCAAAAAAACTGATCATAAACAAAATTTATTTTGACAAAAAACTGATCATAAACAACATTTATTTTGACAAAAAACTGATCATAAACAACATTCATTTTGACAAAAAAACTGGTCATAAACAAAATTTATTTTGACTTTTATTCAAGCCAAGAAAAGCATCAAAATTTTCTGGATACCAGGAAACTTTTATAAATACATCATTTTAGAAACTTCAGTAGTTAAGTTTATCAAATAATTTTCATTTTTGATAATTTCAAAATAGTAATAATCGGGTACCGAGTAATAATATTCGCCAACCTCATTTTTCTTCCACAAAATGCGTTCATCCTTCTCCTTCTTGCTCATCTTCTTGTCATCACCAAACTGGCGCATAATCTCAGCGGTGACGGCGTTTTCGCGTTTTTGGGCGATTCTGTAAATAAAAAATATATGAAAAGTTTGCTTTGGTTGAATTGATGATGAGATGTGTTTTCAACAAAGTAAATATTTTGGTAAGCAAGGTTTACTGCAGCCAAATTATTGTGCAAAAGATAGATGAGCCCAAAAAGCCTAAAATCACAGAAGTAAATAAACCGCTTGAAATACATACTCTACGACAAACAAACTAAAAACGACAAATACAAAAAACGATAACATATCAAAAGGTAAAAAAATCGTAGATTTCAATGAGTGCTGTAAAGAATGTTGTTCCGGTTTGTACCTGATGAAAACGGGTTAATAATGTCACCAGGGTTGCAACGAGGAACGGGGTTGATCTACGCAATATGAAACGCCGTACAACTCATGGTAAGTCGGTGGCACGGAGCTGGATTGCGTTGCGAGAAATAACAATTCAAAAAATTGGATTGGGACTTGGGTGTGCGTTTGTTGAAAAAAATCCTTTCTTGAAAAATAAAAAAAAATCACAAAACCCTGACCACAAGCCTACGGAAACCAACTTGTGTTTGAGGACGAATTTCACGTTTTTGTGGGCGAATGCCAGCAGCCAACAGGCGGCGGCCGTCACCAGAATCCAGATTATCCAAGCGTCCGTCGGTTCCATCTGAAAAAACAATTTTATTTAAATTAAACAAAACAAGCCGAAAAAAAATAATAATAAATTAAATTTAGAGAAAAAAACAGTATTAAAGTGTATAAAATACCTGGTGCACGCGCCAGAACAGCCAAATGGGAACGGCAGAGGCGATGAGTGCATTGCCGTAGAACAGGGCCGACGACTTGGTCGACACGTTGCGCGAGAAATCCTGAAGAAAATACCAAAACGTATTCAGATATTCTGCCCGGAGATTTAACTTTTTTACTACTTCTTCATCACAGAAGCCAATAGGATACTCGAATCCTATATTAGGTTGATTTCGGAGTGGCCAGAGAGCTTGTTTAAAGTACCGGGCGATGCCAAAAAAAAACTCCACAGAGCAACACGTCAGGATCAGTATTTCGATTCCAATGAAGATAATATTAGAACAAATGGCTGGATTGCACTTTTGGGATCCGAACCCCTATTTGACCGACCCCTATTTGACCAGACCCCTACTTGACCAGTCAAATAGGGGTCCGGACCCTTATTTGACCATGGTCAAATAGGGGTCTATTGTCCTCTTAGACCCTTATTTGACTAGTCAAATAGGGGTCTGGTCAAATAGGGGTCGGTCAAATAGGGGTCGGTCAAATAGGGGTTCGGATCCCAAAAGTGCAATCCAGCCGAACAAATTGTATGATTTTAAAAAAGTCACTTCACTTTATTTAAAATTTTTTTACCGCCTAAAACTTACCGCGGCCCAATTGGTTTGAAATTGAAGGGGATTCAACCTACTGACGGACGAGCCGATCCCCCAATGGGAGGTTATATCTTCAAAGAGTGGGAATTCCCAGTTTATAGGCCTGTTCCCCTACACCTTGGGGAACAAACTCTTACGTTTTGAAACCACCAAAAAGGGGGGATTCCATTTTTCCCTCACATTCTCGTCTGCTAGTGCCCTTATCCCATGGAAAAAACCTCAAATCGGGACACCAACCTGCAGCAAAAGCTCCTCCTCCTTTGTCAACTTCTTGGCGGACATCTTTGGTGATTTTTCGGTTTATAATAACGAGATTCTTCAATAATAGTCTTCGAGTTTATCTGAATTTGCGAGCGATTGTTGAAGAATTCAAATTTTGCATTGGAAAGGCCTATCACAAATTACGGTAACGCGCTTATCACAATAGTTTGGTCAGGCGTAATTGTTTCAAAAAAGTTGTTTTGGGTGCGGGGTGTTTTTTAGTTGAGCGAAAGTAGCTCAGTTTAGAAGTTTTTAATTTATCTAATCATACAAACTTAAAATCAACTTTCATTTATCATGAAAAAAAACGGAATGGAAAGTCGGAACTTGATGAATCAAAAAGTGGAACTTGTTCTCTGGCAGGACCGCCAAAAAGTGTTTTCCTTAATTAATTTCAGTTCTCTCTGAATGATTTGCTTCTTCGTAGTTGAAGTTCACACACTTCTTGATCGAGAGTAATACTATAATATTAGGATTTCGGAATTAACAATAGTGCAAACGTGCGCACAATGATATGCAGTATGACGTAATCTTTTGGTTACAGCGAAAATGTCCGCCTTAGTTCGGTAAAAATACTGGTACGCTTAAAAATAGACAAATCTGCGTTTGCTCATCCATAATGATTGTACACATCAGGAAACTCTAAATTACTAGTACAGCTTGAAGGTAACAGCGAAGTAAAGATCCGCATGCGTTTACCCTTGTGCAAGAGTAGAATTTCGGCTTTACCTTCTCAAGTTCAATATTTTAATCAGCTATCCACTGGACGAAGTCAATTGAAAACATGGATTTCATAACTTTTTCTGTCTTTTTACTGGGAGGAAAAACTTAAGTTAGGAACCAACCGAATATAACCGATCATAACTCGAAATACAATAAATAATCAATAAATGTGAAATGAACCTGAACTAATAGGACGATAATTGTTAACGACTAAGCCGGAGTAGTGGACCACAAAAACGGAGAAGACAACTGGGATATATGTTAGTTTAAAACTAATGTTATTATAATGGTCATTTCGAGGCAAGTAGTTAGTAGTATAACAATATGTGGCGCTTGTTGTCGTCTACTTTCCATGATTTCAATATAACGTTGTCCTATAAATAGTGACTGACTCGGGATTGAGCTAGAGTTTATTTGGCTCACATAGGATCGGTAATGTTGAAAGAAAGTGCCAATACTTTCATCCCATTTCATCAAACAATATGCACAACGATCATGTTACTGAGAAAAAAGATGACGTTTTATTAAAAACTTAGTAAAGGGACTTTCAGGTTATTATGTAAATTAATAAAATTGCGTTATTTTACATATAAATCGTATGAAAAGAAATGAAAAAAAACGCGAACTATGGCAACTTTAGCGTAAACGAGTCAGCGAATTAATTTTATTCATGTTTGTCACCGACAAGTTTTACACTTTTCCACGTTTGTGTTGTGGCGCCCACAGCCTGGTCCCGCAGCGAAAACGGTAAGTTCGACTAAATCGCTGAGATTATCTGTGTTCTCTGTACAAAAATTCTTTTTATAACGAAAAAAAACTTAGAAACCTGATTCCTAAAACCTACAATTCTTTCCTCTGTATGCCTCCTCTATTGTGAATTGACCTCGAAGAATGATTGGGAGAGACAATATTCATAAGTACGGATTTGTGAAAGCAAAACATGTATACTCAAATCATAAATCATACAAACTGAGTGAGTGAGTGAGTGAGTGAGTGAGTGAGTGACTGAATGAGTGAGGAAGTGAAAAAGTAAAGAGTCAATTATTTTCATTTCGATTTTTATTCAGAATGATCTGCATGCTTGTGCAAACCACTGGCGGACGATAAGGGGAGGGAAAAGTGAAATTCCCCCTCTTTGGCAATTTAGAAAAGAACAGTTTGTTCCCTAAGGTGTCGGTAAATCGACCTGATTTCTATTAATTCCCCCCTCTTTGGGAATACTCCCCTCCCTTGGAGGTTGGGCTCATCCGCCAGTGGTGCGAACAAATGCAATTCAATGAGTAACTCTACAGCACTTGGGAAGGGAAAGGGTAGGAAAAATGAAATTCCCCCTTTAACGATGTCAAAAGCATTGGTTCCCTATGGTGTAGGTCAAATGACCTGAAAAACGGCCAATTCCCACCTCTTTGATGAAATTCCTCTCCCTTTGGTGGTTTGACTCGTCCGCCAATGAACTGTTCTATAGGAAAGTTCCAAAAGTTTGAATGAAAGCCAAAAAGAATATCAAAAAAAAATTGCATAGGAATTGTAAGAACGGCCAGCACTAGCGGACGAGAAGGTGAAGGAAAAGTTGGATTCTCGAAGTGAATTTCTTTGGCGGTTTAAAAAAATAGACTCAATGTGTAGGTAAAATGACCCCAATTCTGTCAATTCCCCCCTCTTTGGAAAGATTCACCTCCCTTTGGAGATTTGGCTCGTCCGCCAGTGGTTCATAGGAATAGTTTTTTTAAATAACGACACCTTCTCATTAGGAGTGTCACACTGCATCTCATTACATCCATACCGGCTACCGTTTAGCTAACCGAAAATCATGTCACCGAGTTTCACCTCACCGAATTGAAAAAAGTCAGCGACTAACTCAGACACTCAATCACTCGGTCAGTGAGTAAGTCAATCAGTCAGTGAGTCAGTGAATCAGGGAGTCAGTTAGTTTGTCAGTCGTTCAGACAACCATTCAATCAGTTAGGCATTCAGTCAGTCAGTCATTCAGGCAAACATTATTTGTGTCAGTAAGTCTGTTAGTTAGTTATTCAATCTGTCAATATTTAAGTTATGTTATTTTTACTGGTCTATTCCAAAAAAGTCAATAACTCAGTAAGATGCTTTTTATGCGTTCTGATCACAAAAAAAAACAAACGACAGCCATGCCAGCTTCCTGCGTTAAATGCTGCTTCGCAGTTAACGTTTCATCAAAGTTATAAATTTTAGTGTTGCCAAGTTGAAGACGGCGGAGCTGAAACTCTACCCGATTAACGGGGTAACGACAACCACTGATATCGGTTTACCAGTTTCTGATATCGGGTTCATGTTATGCAATGATTATAAGTAAGAAATTTGAAAACATCTGAAGAGCGGAGGCTGAACTCTGGTCAAATTGTGGGGTAACGACAGCCATTGAAAACTGCGTTGCTAATAACTCAATCAGGTTTCATAATTAAGACGATCTAATAAAAACATGTGGTCATTTAGTACCGTTGGCGCAACAGCCTCAAAAGGGAACCGAATGTCTAAAAGTATAAAAAATCTAATTCTTTTTTTGTTTTCAGTTTTCAGAGTCGCTCGTAACCAACGAAATTGAAATCGTATTAACTAACTAAGAATGAAACTAACTAAATCAATCCCTCACTCACTCACATCGTATTACTTAACTAAATCAATCCCTCACTCACTCACACCGTATTAAATAACTAAGAATGAAACTAACTAAATCAATCCCTCACTCACTCACTCACTCACTCACTCACTCACTCACTCACTCACTCACTCACTCACTCACTCACTCACTCACTCACTCACTCACTCACTCACTCACTCACTCACTCACTCACTCACTCACTCACTCACTCACTCACTCACTCACTCACTCACTCACTCACTCACTCACTCACTCACTCACTCACTCACTCACTCACTCACTCACTCACTCACTCACTCACTCACTCACTCACTCACTCACTCACTCACTCACTCACTCACTCACTCACTCACTCACTCACTCACTCACTCACTCACTCACTCACTCGCGCACTTTCTCATCAAGCCAGTCAGTCAGTGAGCCAGTGTGTCAGTCAGTCAGCCAGCCAGTCAGTCAGTGAGCCAATGTGTCAGTCAGTCAGCCAGTCAATCAGTGAGCCTGTGCGAATCAGTCCATTGGTCGGTCAGTTAGTCTGTCAGTCTGTCAGTGAGTCAGTGAGTCAGTGAGTCAGAAAGTCATGTCAGAAAGTCACAGGGTGTCCCAGCGAGGTGTAATGAATGAATTTTTCGAATAACTTTTGCAGTGTTCTAGATAATAACCTAAAATTTTACATGTTAATAAAACAATTTTCCGCTATTACGCTGAATTCAAAAAAATTTGATTTGGTTCAGTATTGCGTGTTTTACGGTCAATCCAGCAACATGCCTGTTTATGTTCTTAACGCGACCGCAATTTAGAGATTTTCACCGAAAATAAAAAGAGATACAAAAGAATGAATTTTTGTTTAAATTTGTGTTAAATAGCAGGAAGAGGTCATATTCAAAAGTCAAAGTACATTATTCATTCAATTAATTGCTTTTTCCAAATGTTTTTATCCGCAACTTTTCGCCAACATATGCTAGAAATTGCGATTTTGTTTTCAATATCGTATAGAAGGTGGAATAATTGCTCAAATCGAAAACTGTTTCAGATTTATAGTATTAGCTATCAGTGTTGCATGTTTCAAGCCATATAGTTGTACTATCAGAAAGTTATTCAATGTTTCATGCGACATCTTGGCTATAAAGTGTAATTTTAAGACATGTTGCCGGATCGGCCGTAAAACATGCAATACTGAACCAAATCAAATTTTTTTAAATTCAGTGTAATAGCGGAAATTTGTTTTATTAATATGTAAAATTTTAGGTCATTATCTAGAACACTGCAAAAGTTATTCAAAATATTCAATCATTACACCTCGCTGGGACACCCTGTAGTTTGACAGTCATTTAGACAATCAGTCAGTAAGTTAGGCATTCAGTCAGTCAGTCATTAATTCAAGCATTATTTGTGTCAGTAAGTTTGTCAGTTACATAGTTATGCAGTCTGTCAATAAATAAAGTATGTTATTTTTACTGGTCTATTCCAAAAAAGTCAATAACTCAGTAGGATGCTTTTTATGCGTTCTGATCACAAAAAAAACTGAAAACAAAAAAACGACAATCACTGATATCGCTTCACCAGATTCTGATATCGGGTTCATGTTATGCAATGAATATAAGTGAGAATTTTGAAAACATCTGAAGAGCGAAGGTGGAACTCTGGTCAAATTGTGGGGTAACGACAGCCATTCAAAACTGCGTTGCCAAAAACTCACTCAGGTTTCATAATTAGGACGATGTAATAAAAACATGTGGTCATTTACTGTAGTACCGTTGGTACAGCCTCAAAAGGGAACAAATTGTCTAGAAGTGTTAAAAAGTCGAATTCATTTTTTTTGACTTTTCAGAGTCGCCCGTAACCAACAAAATTGAAATCGTATTAACTAACCTCACTCACTCACTCACTCACTCACTCACTCACTCACTCACTCACTCACTCACTCACTCACTCACTCACTCACTCACTCACTCACTCACTAACACAATCCTCACTCATTCATTCACTCGTCACTCAAACAATCCTCACTCATTCATTCACTCACTTACTCACTCACTCACTCACTCGCTTCCGCATTCCCTCACACACTCACTCACTCACTCATTTAATCACTCACTCACTCACTCACGCACTCATTCACTCACTCACTCACTCACTTACTCACTTACTCCATCACTCACCAATTGCACACTCACATGGAAACAGCGGTGGGCCATTAATTTACAAACGTTTTTGCGGAGGTTCAACAAGCAGATCACATAGCGGGATTTTTCTCGCCGATTCATAGTGTGACCATATTACAGCTCATGTTAAGTCAATCACTATTCAGTGATTCACTCTGTCAGTCAGTCAGCCAGTCAGTCAGTCAGTGAGTGAGTGAGTGAGTGAGTGAGTGAGTGAGTCAGTCAGTCAGTCAGTCAGGCAGTCAATCAGTCAGTCAGTCAGTCAGTCAGTCAGTCAGTCAGTCAGTCAGTCAGTCAGTCAGTCAGTCAGTCAGTCAGTCAGTCAGTCAGTCAGTCAGTCAGTCAGTCAGTCAGTCTGTCAGTCAGTCAGTCAGTCAGTCAGTCAGTCAGTCAGTCAGTCAGTCAGTCAGTCAGCCAGTCAGTCAGTCAGTCAGTCAGTCAGTCAGTCAGTCAGTCAGTCAGTCGATCAGTCAGTCAGTCACTCACTCACTCAGTCAATCAATCACTCGCTCAATTCCTCAGCAAGCCAGTCAGTCAGTGAGCCAATGTGTCAGTCAGTCAGCCAGTCAGTCAGTGAGTCTGTGCGAGTCAGTCCAATGGTCGGTCGTTAGTCAGTCAGTCAGTCAGTCAGTCAGTCAGTCAGTCAGTCAGTCAGTCAGTCAGCCAGTCAGTCAGTCTGTTAGTCAGTCAGTCAGTCAGTCAGTCAGTCAGTCAGTCAGTCAGTCAGTCAGTCAGTCAGCCAGTCAGTTAGTCAGTCAGTCAGTCAGTCAGTCAGTCAGTCAGTCAGTCAGTCAGTCAGTCAGTCAGTCAGTCGATCAGTCAGTCAGTCACTCACTCACTCAGTCAATCAATCACTCGCTCAATTCCTCAGCAAGCCAGTCAGTCAGTGAGCCAATGTGTCAGTCAGTCAGCCAGTCAGTCAGTGAGTCTGTGCGAGTCAGTCCAATGGTCGGTCGTTAGTCTGTCAGTCAGGCAGTAAATCAGTGTGTCAGTCAGTCAGTAAGTCACTTAGTTTGTCAGTGATTTAGACAGTCATTCATTCAGTCAGGCATTCAGTCAGTCAGTCATTCAGGCATGCAATATTTTAATCAGTAAGTCTGTCACTTATATAGTTCTACAATCTGTCAATAATTTAGTTAAGTTATTTTTACTGTCTATTCAAAAAAGTCACTAACTTAGTAGTATGTTTTCTATGCGTTACGTTCACAAAACACTAACGACAGCCATACCAGCTTTCTGTGTAAGATGCTGCCTCTCAGTTAACGTTTCATCAATGTTATAAAAAAAATTTTTTTGTCAAGTTGAAGACGGTGGAAGTGAAATCCTACCCGATTAACGGGGTAACGATTACCACTGATATCGCTGTACCAGTTTCTGATATCGGGTTCATGTTATGCAATGAATATAAGTGAGGATTTTGAAAACATCTGAAGAGCGAAGGTTGAACTCTGGT
Organism: Daptonema setosum; assembly: GCA_964036265.1. NCBI lineage: Eukaryota > Metazoa > Nematoda > Chromadorea > Monhysterida > Xyalidae > Daptonema > Daptonema setosum. Next base: position 2,483 of record CAXIWR010000225.1, on the reverse strand, counting down.
CAAATTGTGGGGTAACGACAGCCATTTAAAACTGCGTTGCTAAAAACTCACTCAGGTTTCATAATTTGGACGATGTAATAAAAACATGTGGTCTTTAGTACCGTTGGCGCAACAGCCTCAAAAGGGAACCGAATGTCTAACTAAAAGTATTAAAAAATCTAATTTTTTTTGTTTTGAGTTTTCAGAATCGCCCGTAACCAACGAAATTGAAATCGTATTAACTAACTAAGAATGAAACTAATGAAATCAATCACTCACTCACTACCTCTCTGATATGGCTCACTCACTCACTCACTCACTCACTCACTCACTCACTCACTCACTCACTCACTCACTCACTCACTCACTCACTCACTCACTCACTCACTCACTCACTCACTCACTCACTCACTCACTCACTCACTCACTCACTCACTCACTCACTCACTCACTCACTCACTCACTCACTCACTCACTCACTCACTCACTCACTCACTCACTCACTCACTCACTCACTCACTCACTCACTCACTCACTCACTCACTCACTCACTCACTCACTCACTCACTCACTCACTCACTCACTCACTCACTCACTCACTCACTCACTCACTCACTCACTCACTCACTCACTCACTCACTCACTCACTCACTCACTCACTCACTCACTCACTCACTCACTCACTCACTCACTCACTCACTCACTCACTCACTCACTCACTCACTCACTCACTCACTCACTCACTCAAAAGTCAATAATTTAGTAGTATGTTAACTATGCGCTATGTTCACAAAAAAACTAACGACAGCCATATCAGTTTTCTGCGTTAGATGCTGCCTCTCAGTTAACGTTTCATCAAAGTTATAAATTCTAATTTTGCCAAGTTGGAGACGGCGGAGGTGAAACTCTAATCGATTAACGGGGTAACGACAACCACTGATATCGGTTTACCAGTTTCTGATATCGGGTTCATGTTATGCAATGAATATAAGTAAGAATTTTGAAAACATCTGAAGAGCGGAGGCTGAACTCTGGTCAAATTGTGGGGTAACGACAGCCATTCAAAACTGCGTTGCTAATAACTCAATCAGGTTTCATAATTAGGACGATGTAATAAAAACATGTGGTCATTTAGTACCGTTGGCGCAACTGCCTCAAAAGGGAACCGAATGTCTAAAAGTATTAAAAAATCTAATTCTTTTTTTGTTTTCAGTTTTCAGAATCGCCCGTAACCAACGAAATTGAAATCGTATTAACTATAGTGGCGGTTGAATATCCTCGGAGTAAATCTGTACAAGTTTGCCCGTGCACCTTTTTTCATACAAGGAAAAATCTTGCAAAAAAATTTAAAAAAAATTGTCGTGAAAATAAATTAATTTAAAATAAATAAAAACCGACTGAATAAATTAATATTGCGTGGAAAATAAATACAAAGACCATTTATAACAAAGATAATTCATCAAAGATCACAATATCAAAGACCATTATTTGGCCAGGCTTCTCTCAGCTGCTGATTGGATGGAATCCCGATTCCTACCTGCTGCAAACAGGAAGGTTCTAAATATCGGATTCCTCTGATTTAGTTGTTGATTGTTTGCCACAAGTGCCTATTATTTTATTCCGACCGACTGCGGCGTAAAGACCATGGCATGTTTTAAAGACTGGTTACGTTTACCAAAGGCTGGTTAACTTTTTAGCATTAACTTTCTCGATTGGGCCGCTGTTCGGCTGGACGGTTTCCCTTACACCTTAAAGAATAACTTGTAAGCTTTGAAACTGCCAAAGAAAGGTGAATTCCTCTTTTTATTTCTTGCTTGGAACCACCAAAAATCCGAGGTGAAAAGAAAGTTTAAGACACGGGTTCGAATCCCGGGGCCGTCACCAACAAGCCTTATGGCAGTCAAAACAGAAGTGTGACCTACTGGCTGATGGTCGTTAAAGAATATGCCTTGAACATCCGATAGAGTGACTTGGAACTTGATTCCATGATATGCCTTATGGCAAGCACCATTTGTGATTGGGACCCAGCGAAGTCTTAATCCGAGTGAGACAACCCAACAAACAAAAAGACCTTCGAAGGTCAAGAATCGACGGCCCATTCATTATCCCTGAAGTAAAAATCTCAATCAAGTGAATAATCGGGCCGTCGGACGGACCACTAGCGAACAAGAAGGGGTTAGAAAAGTGAGAATCCCCCCTCTTTGGCGTTTTTATAACGTTTAATTTGTCCCTTAAAATGCCCTAAGCTAAGGTGGAGGTAAAATGTCTTGAAAACTGCCAATTCCCCCTCTTTGACTAAATTCCCTTCCCTTTGAAGGGTAAGCTCGTCCCCCAGAGGGGCGGCGGAATGGAAATGGAAGTAACCGACAATAAAAACATTGGCCTAAAGCACTTGTTCCACAATAGGTTATCGGGGATTAACGGATAGGAAGAAAAATTAAACTTATTTCTATCCACCGCTCCGTCTACTGAGGTTATCGCGCTCAATAACCGAGTGAACAAGT
>CAXIWR010000224.1:2500-12500 GCA_964036265.1 Daptonema setosum | reverse complement strand
AATGTTACAAAAAAAACGGAAAATAGTGTGCTTGAAATTTGTTTTACAAAAAAAACTGTCCCGACAATATCCCGGAAAACTGTCACGAAATATTCGAACCTCAGTTATATCTTCAAAACTGTAGTCAGAACTGTAAGTAAATGATCGTCAATTATGCAACTTAGGCAATGACGGACGAGCAATACCTCCAAAGAGGGGGAATTTTGTAATAGAGGGGGGAATTAACAGTTTTCGGCCCATTTTACCTACACCTTAGGGAACAAATTCGACTTTTTGAAAACGTTATAAAGGGGAAAATTCCACTTCTCGTTCGCTAATGTTTCCGACCATAGCATAGTCTTTCCGTGGCTTTTTTTATTCTTAGTGCAATTACGTTTGCGTTGCAACTGGTTTAATTGAAAAATTTCGACGGTGTGCAGTGAGTGAAAATAAAATTATCGTGATTTTGGTAAAAAAAACCCACTAAATTAGTAAATTGGTAAAAACTAAGTTATTGGGATCCGAACAAAAAGGTTACTGTATGTTCATACTTAGTTGCTTCACTAGAAACAGATGAAAAGTTGGTAAAAAAAGAAGTGACGAAAAATATTGCAGTATCGGTGACAAAATGGTGAAAAATGAAAAGTTGTGATCATGAATATTACAGTAAAACGTCACTTTTAAGGCGAAGTACAGGGTGGCTGTAAAAAAGACGCGTTTTCCGGCCGCCCATTCCTCAAAAAAAGTTAAATTGTATTATCAGTGTTTTTATAGACAAAGCAGCGTAAAATCACCTGAAAAATCGAACTATGTGGTCAGATTTAACGTAGTTGGAATTAAAAAAAAATAAATTTGACCAGTCCTACACAAAAATGAACTTCATAGTCTGAAATTTCAGGTATAAATACATATAACTGGCATGAAGAAGTTATTCATGCAACATATTAATTTTGAGCAATGGGCGGCCGGAAAACGCATCGTTACTTTACAGCCACCCTGAATATACTTTCGAAAAAAATATAGTATTAAAACCGCTTAATTTCTGCCGTACCCTATTTTTTAGTTGTTGACCATGTTTCCGGAATTTAGCATAATTTAAAATTGTTAAAGAGTTAGAAATGTAGAGTTCCCTGGGCAACGTTTAAGTTTCGAATAATGATTATAACTTTCTAATTTTTTACATATACTGCTCGTGTTTCCTTATGCGATACGTTGTAAGACTTCAGAACATTGTTGAAGGTGAAAAATCTTACTGGGGAAATCGGCTGCGCTCACCTCTTCGAGGCAAAAGGCCTGTGGTTAATTCCGAAACATGCATAAAAACCACAGAATTACGGGTTATTTCACTGAACATTAAAGCACAGAGTGGAAATAGTTGCCTCATTTAGAGCCATTTGCAAGTTTTTAATTCTCGTATGCAACTGAAAAATCTTACGGATCCTACGCAAACCCGATTTGGATTTTTCTGCATAATCAATCATGATCGGTATATGTGTTTACGCTGGCGGACGATTCAATCCTCCAAAGGGAAGGGAATTTCGTCAAAGAGGGGGCAATTGGCAGTTTTCAGGCGATTTTACCTACAGCTTAGGGTACAAATTCCACTTTCTGAAACCACCAAAGAGTGAGGAATTCCACTTTTTTGGTTTTTCCCTCGTCTGCTAGTGAGTGTTCAGTAGCAGTTTAAGTATGTAAATAAGAGTCGTCTGGTAAAAATATTTAACATGTATCAATGGATTGGCGGACGAGAAGGGAGGGAAAAGTGGAATTCCCCCCTCTTTGGCGGTTTCAAAAAGTTAAGTTTGTTCTTTAACGTGTAGGTTAAACGGCGTAATTTCTGCCAAATCCCCTCTCTTTGGGAATATTCCCCTCCCTTTGGAGGTTTCGCTCGTCCGCCAGTGTATCAATGCACTGGCGGACAAGCCTTGGTTCCAACGGGAGGGGAATTTCGTCGAAGAGGGGGAATCTTTGGTTTTTTGTCGATTTATCCACACCTTAGAAGACAAATTCTACTTTTTGAAAACTCCAAATGACGGGGGGAAAACTTTCCTTTTCCCTCTTTTCGTCAAATATAGTTGTGAACATGAATCATACAGGGAAACGTCACTGGAGAGGCGATGTCTACTGCACAAACCAGTGGCGGACGAGCCTTGGTTCCAACGGGCGGGGAATTTCGTCAAAGAGGGGGAATCTTTGGTTTTTTGTCAATTTACCCACACCTTAGACAAATTCTACTTTTTGAAACCCCCAAATTACGGGGGAAAAACTTTCCTTTTCCCTCTTTTCGTCAAATATAGTTGTGAACATGAATCATACAGGGAAACGTCACTGGAGAGGCGATGTCTACTGCACAAACCAGTGGCGGACGAGCCTAGGTTCCAACGGGAGGGGAATTTCGTCAAAGTAGGGGAATGTTTGGTTTTTTGTCGATTTACCCACCCCTTAGGAGAAAAATTCTATTCTTTTGAAAACTCCAAATGACGGGGGGACTTCACTTTCCCCTCTTTTCGTCCATTAGTGGACTGAAAAATATAGTTGTGAACATGAATCTTACAGGGAAACGTCACATGTCTACTGCACAAACCAGTGGCGGACGAGCCTAGGTTCCAACGGGAGGGGAATTTCGTCAAAGAGGGGGAATCTTTGGTTTTTTGTCGATTTACCCACCCCTTAGGAGAAAAATTATATTCTTTTGAAAACTCCAAATGACGGGGGGGACTTCACTTTTCCCTCTTTTCGTCCACTAGTGGACTGAAAAATATAGTTGTTAACATGAATATTACAGGGAAACGTCACTGGAGAGGCGATGTCTACTGCACAAACCAGTGGCGGACGAGCCTAGGTTCCAACGGGATGGGAATTTCGACATAAGAGGGGGAATCGTCGGTTTTATGCCATTTTACCCACACCTTAGGAGAAAAATTCAATTTTTTTGAAAACTCCAAATGACGGGGAGAAAACTTCACTTTTCCCTCTTTTCGTCCATTAGTGGACTGAAAAATATAGTTGTGAACATGAATCTTACAGGGAAACGTCACATGTCTACTGCACAAACCAGTGGCGGACGAGCCTTGGTTCCAACGGGAGGGGAATTTCGTCAAAGAGGGGAAATCTTTGGTTTTTTGTCGATTTACCCACACCTTAGAAGACAAATTCTGCATTTTAAAACTCCAAAGACGGGGGGGGGGGGGGGAAACTTCACTTTTTCCTCTTTTCCTCCACTAGTGGACTGAAAAATATAGTTGTTAACATGAATCTTACAGGAAAACGTCACTGGAGAGGCGATGTCTACTGCACAAACCAGTGGCGGACGAGCCTAGGTTCCAACGGGAGGGGAATTTCGTCGAAGAGGGGGAAATCTTTGGTTTTTTGTCGACTTACCCACACCTTAGAAGACAAATTCTACTTTTTGAAAACTCCAAATTACGGGGGGGGGGACTTCACTACTCCCTCTTTTCGTCAACCAGTGGACTGATAAATATAGTTGTGAACATGAATCTTAAAGGGAAACGTCACTTAAGAGGCGATGTCTACTACTGCACAAACCAGTGGCGGACGAGCCAAACCTCCGAAGGGAGGGGAATTTCGTCATAGAGATGAAATCGTCGGTTTTTATGCCATTATTTTACCCACACCTCAGGAGACCAATTCTACTTTTTGAAAACTCCAAATTACGGAGGGGAAACTTCACTTTTTCCTCTTTTCGTCAACCAGTGGACTGAAAAATATAGTTGTTAACATGAATCTTACAGGGAAACGTCACTGCAGAGTCGATGTCTACTGCACAAACCAGTGGCGGACGAGCCAAACCTCCAAAGGGAGGGGAATTTCGTCATAGAGGGGGAATCATCGGTTTTTATGCCATTTTACCCGCACCTTAGAAGACAAACTCTGCATTTTAAAACTCCAAAAACGGTGGAACTTAACTTTTCCCTCTTTTCCATCTTACAGGGAAACGTCACATGTCTACTGCACAAACCAGTGGCGAACGAGCCAAACCTCCAAAGGGAGGAGAATCTCTCCAAAGAGGGGGAATTAGCAGGAAATTGACCATTTTACCCACGCCTTAAGAAACTAAATCTGGATTTTCAAGCCGCTAAATGGAGGGGGAATTCCATTTTCCCTCCCCTTCTCGTCCGCTACTGCACAAATTCTTCATGTGTTCATTACACAGGCGGACCAGCCACACCTTCGAAGGGAGCACTAGCGGACGAAAAGGGGTGGGAAAAGTGGAATTCCCCCCTCTTTGGCAATTTCAAAAAAAATAGCATTTGTTCCCTAAGGTGTAGGTAAAATGACCTAAAAACTAACGATTCCCCCCTCTTTGAAGAAATTCCCCTCCCTTTGGAGGATTCGCTCGTCCGCCAGTGCTTCGAAGGGAGGGGAATTTCGTCAAAGAGGGAGAGGAATCGGCAGTTTTTATACCGTTAGGGAATAAACTCCACATACAGTTTTTTATAAAACGCCAAAGAGGGGGAATTCCAATTTTCCGACCTCTTCTCGTCCGCTAGCGGTTAACAGCCCGTGTAATGAAGTATCTTCTGGATAAACTGTTTAACGTAATTCGATGCACTCGCAGACGAGTCTAACCTTCAAAGGGAGGGGAATTTCGTCAAAGAGGGGGAAGAGAGAGTTTTTTTAATGTCATTTTCCTACACTCTGAGGAAAAAACTCACTTTTTCAACCGCTACTGATTGCCACTCCCCCCCCCCCCCCCTTTCCGTCCGCTAATGTTTTGATGGAAAACGCTCAGAGCACGCAAACTTCAAGATTCAAGATTCAAGATTTTATTGTTTTTCCTTGCCATAATAGCAATGAGGAGTACCAAGTCACAAAGTGAAATAACGGTCATTCCTAAAGTTACAATCACGAAGACAAAACTGAATGAATATCACAACAATTACATGAAAATGAAAACTGATTAGTATAACGGGACAAGAACCAAGGACAAGGTGATGGCTAAATGTGATTGAAAAAGAGAATGTTTATGGTAATATTTGTTGAAGTTTAGATGTGTGGATTTGATGTGAAATAAACATTACTGATCGATTGGGTAACATGTTTATCAATGAGGTCAGATACGAATTTTGTATTATTGACTGTTTTCTTAAACAAGGGGAGGCTTTGGCCGTGATTTGATTGAGAAACTTGGGTTCGTTTCCAGATTTTTCAGGATCCGAGCAAGTTTCTGCTTTTGTTTTGAGACTTTTGCCGCAAGAAAAGTTTCTGACGTTTTTGGACGGTTTTTTTCTGGGTGTGTTTTTTCTGTTCTTCGGATTTCTTCTTACGTACGTATTCGTATTCATAACAAAATTTTTTTTCGTTTTGTGGAGAGAACACAACAAATTGGTAACACAATCTTTGGACAAAAACTGTAATATCTACTATTTAGTGAGTGAGTGAGTGAGCGAGTGAGTGAGTGAGCGAGTGAGCGGGTGAGTGAGTGAGTGAGTGAGTGAGTGAGTGAGTGAGTGAGTGAGTGAGTGAGTGAGTGAGTGAGTGAGTGAGTGAGTGAGTGAGTGAGTGAGTGAGTGAGTGAGTGAGTGAGTGAGTGAGTGAGTGAGTGAGTGAGTGAGTGAGTGAGTGAGTGAGTGAGTGAGTGAGTGAGTGAGTGAGTGAGTGAGTGAGTGAGTGAGTGAGTGAGTGAGTGAGTGAGTGAGTGAGTGAGTGAGTGAGTGAATCAGTCATGTTATTGCGTAATAAATACTTTCATTGTTTCTTCACTGATCATCAACACCCCGTGAGTGTGTGTGTACTAAAACACGTGACTGAAACATCATGTTTGCGTGGGAGTGGTGAGTGCTGCGTCTGATCCGGGTCAGTCATTGACTTGACTTACTGAGTGACTGAATTGACTGACTGACTGACCGACTGACTAAAAGACTGACAGACTGACGGACTGACGGACTCACCCTTCTAATCTAACTGACCAAACTAATGTATTGGTACTTGTTTACTTCAGATGAGGGTATATGAGTCGATAAGCGACAGCAGTCTTTGTGAGAGCTGTGTGCATGTAATATGTAATATAAAGGTTGGTATAGGGGTAATGAGGGGCTGGGACTTCAAATATGGGGTCAGAAATCAAATCGGGCCCACGGACGCGTCCCTACGGCCGGAATGTGATGTCAGTTTGGAGTGAACTCATTTGAATGTTGCACATAGGGTGTTTTAAGGACGATAAATCGATTCAGCATGCTCAGTAACCCCCCTAAACTCAATTTGAGCCCAAACGGCCGTCCCGGGGACGGCCCAGCAGGGGGGCCGGCCCGAGGACGGCCCGATGCGTGTGTCCTTGTTTTCGGGGTCATATCATGTGTGAAACATCATATATACCATTTTCGAACATTCTGAGTCGATTGGCGCCATGTTTTAGTCGATTAGAAGACGAAAAAAACGAGTTTTCAAAGGTTGTGTTTGAACGGTCACAAACATGTGACCAATGGTTGAAATTGGAGTCTAAAAGTACGCCCATTGTTTTTACGGCGTATTATCGATCCTATTTACCATCACAGTTCATTAAAAACAACATCTGTCATGATTTATAGCAGTAAAAATGCATGCGAAATATCATGAGGTCATACGTGGGTCATCAGTGTATTGGGGTCAAATGGCCACGTAACCAAAATGGTCACACGGGGGTGGGGGCGGAGCTATGCCGTGTGTCATGTATTTCAATATTTTTTATGCGTAACGACAGCAACACACACAGGCCATAATTTTTTTATGAATAGTAATTTTGTGAACAGTTCGCATTTCAATCCATAATTTTATGAAAAGAAACACTTATTTTGTAGTTTTCCGTATGTTTTACTTAAAGAAGGTTTGTTTTAGTTTGAAAGTATTCTTTATTTTCCTGCATAGCAAGCGAGTTGAATCGTCAAATCACATTAAAAATTATATTTTTAATTTGAATCTGTTCATGTCCGTTGTTCACAATCTACTTATTTCCTTATCACTCGTTCAGTTAGTCAGTCAGGTGAATGAGTGTGTCTGTATATATATGGCCTTGACTGCCCATGCATGCTTACATTCTATTGAATCATCAGAACAAACCTCGTTCGGCTCTGGAGCAGCCTTAGTGCCCTTGTAGTGGCACAATCCAAACACCCAGCCTTCACCCGCCGTCATGTTGCCATAGTTTCGTCGAGCGTTGGGAACGTTGTTGTCGTTTTCTGGATCGTTTCTGAAAATACATCAGTCAGTTTCATGGATCTGTGAGTCTGTGAGTTAGTCATTCAGTCAGTCAGTCAGTCAGTCAGTCAGTCAGTCAGTCAGTCAGTCAGTCAGTCAGTCAGTCAGTCAGTGAGTGAGTGAGTGAGTGAATGAGTGAGTGAGTGAGTGAGTGAGTGAGTGAGTGAGTGAATCTTACAGTTACAAACCTACGACGTCGATCCCGGCGATCACCCGCTGTCCGACGGCCCTTGTTGTACTTGGCCGGGCCTCGGAACAGCGATTCGTCCATCATGATCAGCTCGCCCTCACCGCCCAGCTTGGGCTGCATCTCTTGCTGACGATAGCAGATCCAGCGGCATCGACCAAAGATGGATCCTGTAAAAAGCAATATTGAATACCTTACTGGACTGACATACTTACTCACTTCCTGACTTCCTGACTGACTGACTGACTGACTGACTGACTGACTGACTGACTGACAGGCTTATTGACAGACATACTTATTGACATACTTATTGACATCCGCTAGCTTTTAAGCCCAGTACGCTTTAGGGGAATTCTTCATATGTTAATGAACAAACTTTTCGAATATTATGGAACAGTTTAAATAACTGACCAAATAAATGACTGAGGGCGAGCGTCTAACTGAAGAACTAACCGATCGCCTGATTGACTAATACTTTTAAGATAACCACATTTTGAAGCAATATGAATAAGCTTGCAATAAAAACAAAACAAAACATTCATTTGCAAGAACTGATTGACAGACCGATTGCCTGACTAGAAACTCAGTGGACGAGGAAATGAGATGTGAGGGTATCATTCTACTTCATGATAAATCTACCGTAAACAATTGAAATTAAATTACATCAACGCTTGTCAATAATAAACCTAAACGCAACTGACTAAGGAAACACGCCAAAATAAAATAACGCACCTATGGTCTTGCGACCGAGACCGGTGGTCGTCTCCAGCTGGTTGACGTCAAGGTCTTGACACCAGCTGTAAATGACCTCCAGAATCTGCCGAAGAGTCAGCTTGGACCGCTCTTTCGCCCGCAGCAGGGGACTGGACACAGAGTGGACCGAGACTTTGAGGTTACATGTCCTCTTTGAGCATCGAAACCAAGGTTTGTTAACTATTAGTTTGAGCTTTGCTGGGTCACCACAAATGGGACAGAGGTACTCTGAGGGCACAAGTCCGAAGCCCTGAAGGTATTCGGCTACCTCAAGCTCAGTTGGCAGTCTCTTCGGCTCATCAGCCGGTTGGTGTTCGTTGATAAGCTGCTTTAAAGTGAGCTTGTTGCAACAAAGATTTGGGAAGGCCATTTTTAGTTTTTGGCAGAAAGAAAACGCATTGAAGACACTGCTATTTATATCCTACCTAGAAGATGATTCCGGTTCCCACAATTAAGGCTGACATTACGCAATGGTCGTTGCGTCATTTTTCCGATTGGAACTATCACACCCCAATATTGCGTCATTTTGGTTCCGTATAGGTGATAATTGCCCCTCTCATATCAAAGAACATATTGCCGATAAACACAATGATATGTCTACGTTGATTCGTGGATTTGTTTAACATCTGTATAAATTCCTTAAAAATTAAACTTTAATTAAAATATTCTATCATCTTGTCATAAATATTTCACTATTTTTCAGACTTGATGAAGGAATTCCTTCGTTCGGCTTAAAACATGTTATCGGAGAGATTGCTCTTCTGCCAGTCTTTTACCGTAACCTGACTGAGTTGTGGCGGACGATTAGTAGTTGGTTGAATCTTGCTTCTAGCCGTTCTAGAATATCCATTGAGGACTGTGTTAGAGTAATAAAATACGTTATATCTGAAATTTCAAAAAGTTAAGGGAATAATCAGTTTGCGGGTAATCCATCCTTTCGCCACTGGCTATATTCTATTACCGTGACCTGACTGAGCTATGGCGGAAGATAAGTAGTTGGATAAATCTTGCTTCTAGCCGTTTTAGAATATTCATTGAGGACTGTGTTAAAGTAATATAATACTTTCTATCTGAAATTTCAATAAGTTAGGGGAATAATCAATTTGCGGGTAATTCATCCTTTCGCCACTGGCTATCTTCTATTACCGTAACCGGACTGAGTTGTGGCGGAAGATAAGTAGTTGGATAAATCTTGCTTCTAGCCGTTCTAGAATATCCATTGAGAATTGTATTAAAGTAATAAGCTACTTCATATCTGGAATTTCAATAAGTTAGGGGAATAATCAATTTGCGGGTAATCCATCCTTCCGCCACTGGCTATATGAATTATTGCCAGTTCGCTGTGTGCTGACTGCTGTTAACAGTTTATCTGAAATATATTTACGGACAAAAATAGACTTTGAGTAAGGGAAACGAGTATATTTGAAATAAAAAAGAATGTTCATTGTGAATCGACGATTCATCTTGCAGAAAAACAACACTTTCCTCAAGTGAGACCTGCGGAAAACTGAAATATAATATGTTTGTACTATGTTTTTCTGCAGAAAATGTAGCTTGGAATGCGTCATGCTGTAAAAAATTTAACTTAAAAAAACTAGAATATTTTTCAGTAATTTCACACCCAAAAACCATGAACAACCTGATACAGTGCATAGCTCCGCCCTCCCCCCGTGTGACCATTTTGGTAACGTGGCCATTTGACCCCACGACACTGATGACATAATCATGAGCGCGTGAGATTTTTATTGCTATAAATCATGGCTTATGTTGTTTTTGATGAAGTGTGATGGTAAGTAGGATTGAAAATAGGCCGTAAAACAATGGGGGTACTTTTAGACTTCAAATTCAACCATTGGTATCATGTTTGTGACCGTCCAAACAAAAACT
>CAXIWR010000223.1:7500-10000 GCA_964036265.1 Daptonema setosum | reverse complement strand
CTTAATCAAGATCATTTTTGCGTATTTCATTCGATCATGACCCACTTACTTTAACTCCATATTTCATAACCGCAAAGAACGAACAACTTGCAATTATCTGTCATTCTCATCCGCTACTGCAATCAGCCTGTAACAACACCGTAATCGCTAAACGATTGGTCGTTGACGATTACTGTGATTTTAACGCTGTAAACATCTGATCTGCCAACAATGTTCTATAAATACGTAGCTTTAGCTGCTGATTTTGGATTTGGAACGGTCTGTTGGAGAATTCGGAATTTGGTTCGGGCTGTCTCGTTCAAGTTAACTATTATGTAACTACTTGTAAGTAGATTAATCGTCCCTTAAAAAAAAATTCGTTTTCTGTCAATAAATACAAATTCAAGTTTCAGAAAACAGTACTTATGACGAGGAACGGGAACTGTGCTCGTTTTTTTATATTTTTTAGTGTATTGCGCTTCGCCGCACCTCTTAAAACTAGTGATAACCTGCTCCGAAACACAGTAGTCACCGTAACACGTTGCATTACCGTTTGTCTGGTGTTGATACTTTCATAAAGCCCGTATGTTGTTTCTGCAATCATAAATGTTGCTCAAAACGTCTGATAGTGAAACATCAGTGTTAACACGCACATATTCTATCATTATTACCCCATGCTATACTGTGTTGAACTACATATTGTGTCAACCGAGTTGAGCTGAGACTAGTGATGTTTCATTGTCAGACGTTTCGGACAAAACTTTTGCTCGCCGAAAAAACATACTGGCTTTACTTAGATAAGTTGATACTGTGATACGTTCATTTTTTATACGTTGATATTTTGATAAAGTGATACTTGCACAGTCATTTATTTAATCGGTATTCAATAGACATTTTATCAAAAATTCTGTAACACGTTTCACCATCAAATCAGTATATCATTGTTGTGTTGTTTATATTTGATTTAGCGTTACTGGTAAACAAGGCAAACCTCCAAATGAAGGGGAATCTTCTCAGAGAGACCGAGAGAAATTCGGTTAATTTTACATACACCTCACGTTAACAAACTCAACATTTTGAAAACGCCAAAAATTGGGGGATTCCCTTTTTCTCACCTCTTCTTTTCTGCTATTGGATTTAGCGTGATAAGTGGCCGTGATGAACAGGCTTAACAAACGATTAATTAGGAGAGTCAAACAAAGTAATCAAATGAATTACGCACTAAGCGCGCGTGTTGGCCCTGGCGAATACCCAATCGCCAAAATCAAGGGAAAGTTACCGAAAATCTTTAGGTAATCATAGTTAAACCGCAGATGTCAAATTGCATTACATTGAATATCCCCAAAGTCGAATTAGCGTTTGCTCCGTCAGATACGCTTGATCGTGTGAATAATAGTGCGTAAATGTTTACTAGAAAGAAAGCCGCCGTTAGCGATGATGATAGCGATATCATGCTGCAAAAAAAACAAAAGAATGCTGTAGATGAAGAGAAGTGTGAAATTTTCGACCCCCCCCCCCCTTCCCTTCATTTGGCTGTTTACATCCCCCATGAGTTTGACCGGTAGGTTTTGTGACGATCTGATTGTCAGAAGCCCCTCTTAATAGGTTTCCCGCGCTGCCTTTGAATGAATTCTTCCGATTAGATCAAGACATAAAAATTAACTTTTATTATTGTTGTAATACTCTTTGATACAGAACGATGAACAGTTGCGGAACTATTTTACGAAGTCAAATGTTGTTTGCGTTTCAGGAAGAGAATTCACTCAATATTACATCAATGAACCAAAAAATTCACGACCGCAACAAGGTAAAAAAATTTGCTTGTTGTTACTCCATCCGATGTTCGAACTAAATACTGTAGGTACCTGATATACTTTTCGTTTTTAGATTACACAGCTAGACAGCAGTTGGCGAAAAAAAACAAAACAATCTGCAAGTATCATACGAACACAATTACCATAAATTAACAGATACTTTTGTCATTCTCCAGTCAATTTAGCAGAGGATATTTAACTGCATAAGTTGGTGTTGATTAGTGAAAAGTGTTTACGTCAATCAGTTGGCTATTGGTGTTGAAAAGCGAGATTCATCTGTTTTACTACACCCTCACTATGATGGTAAAATCGCAAATTCTTAACACATGTACTGTAACCCTGCCATCCGACTAAACTGCGCTCGATTTTGCTATTTATCATAAAAACATATAGAAAAACTGAATGATTACTTTGGCCAAGTTTATAGGATCAGAATTCGACGCTGCGTTGGCTATCTTGTGTGGATTCGGACTGGGTGTTGCTGGCACTGGCACCTGCCATTTGTGTGTCGGTCAGATGCATGATCTGCTCTTGTAGATGGTACCGATGCCGTGCCGTACCCCATAATGGAGTCGGTAGCAGCACAGTGCGCCAGGGCTGTGAGTGAGTGAGTGAGTGAGTAAGTGAGTGAGTGAGTGAGTGAGTGAGTGAGTGAGTGAGTGAGTGAGTGAGTGAGTGAGTGAGTGAGTAAGTGAGTGAGTGAGTGA
>CAXIWR010000222.1:45470-62970 GCA_964036265.1 Daptonema setosum | reverse complement strand
TAGTCATTTGGTTAGACAGTAAGATAGTAAGAAAACATTCAATCACTCGGTCACTCACTAATTCACGCACACATGTGTTGCAAATGAGAGCTCGGCCCGTATGGCAGCACCTTTGTGTTTACTGACCTGTATTTTCGGCAGACGCAGTTCACTGAACAATTTTTCATTGATCTCAGTGAAATATGGATTCCGATAGGCGTTGTCGAAAAGGGAATAAATCTGTAAATTGTTTGAGAAGACGAGGCCGATTTTGATTACAGTGACAAAGTCAACTGTGCAGTCGACGGCGATTTTTTTATATTAGTTCTGATACTAACTACGGATACGTGACCGAGTGAGTGAGTCAGTGAGTGAATGAGTGAGTGAACGAGTGAGTGAACGAGTGAGTGAGTGAGTGAGTGAGTGTGTGAGTGAGTGAGTGAGTGAGTGAGAGAGAAAGTGAGTGAGTGAGTGAGTGAGTGAGTGAGTGAGTGAGTGAGTGAGTGAGTGAGTGAGTGAGCGAGCGAGTGAGTGAATGAGTGAGTGAGTGAGTGAGTGAGTGAGTGAGTGAGTGAGTGAGTGAGTGAGTGAGTGAGTGAGTGAGTGAGTGAGTGAGTGAGTGAGTGAGTGAGTGAGTGAGTGAGTGAGTGAGTGAGTTAGTGAGTGAGTGAGTGAGTGAGTGAGTGAGTGAGTGAGTGAGTGAGTGAGTGAGTGAGTGAGTGAGTGAGTGAGTGAGTGAGTGAGTGAGTGAGTGAGTGAGTGAGTGAGTGAGTGAGTGAGTGAGTGAGTGAGTGAGTGAGTGAGTGAGTGAGTGAGTGAGTGAGTGAGTGAGTGAGTGAGTGAGTGAGTGAGTGAGTGAGTGAGTGAGTGAGTGAGTGAGTGAGTGAGTGAGTGAGTGAGTGAGTGAGTGAGTGAGTGAGTGAGTGAGTGAGTGAGTGAGTGAGTGAGTGAGTGAGTGAGTGAGTGAGTGAGTGAGTGAGTGAGTGAGTGAGTGAGTGAGTGAGTCAGTCAGTCAGTCAGTCAGTCAATATTTCCCTTATTATTTCTGACAATATTTCAGTTACCTGATAGCAAGACGCTAAGGCAAAAATTATGATCAACACCATCCAAAACGGTTTCATCAATCGGGTTCTTTTATAGTCGGCAAACCCGTGAATTGTAGTTTCATCACAAAATTGGTGAAACTGTAGGTACGTGAGTGAGTGAGTGAGTGAGTGAGTGGCTGAGTCAAAGGTTGTGTTGATAAGTAGATCATTCCAACCTGTTCTGTGTGCTTTGACCAGAATGACTCTTTCTTCTTAATTTGCAAATTCTTTGAAAGTTCACCCATGTCGGGACTGAAAAAAACGGTAAGCAACATAACAAAAAGATATAAGAAATTATTCACTATTCGTTTTCGATGCGCATTTTAAATTCAAAACTATTTTTAGCGTACAACAACTTTTTTTTCAAGATACTTTACCTAAGTTCAGAGTAACAATAAATTAAGTTAACTGTTATAAAAAAGCAAACTTGAAATAAAATCGTTTCCAACCCTTCAACTGGTTCCACCTTCGTCATTTCATGAAATTCCTTCCAAACCTCCTGAAAATTAAATAAATGTTGTTCTGGTTTTACGTCTTTTTGTACTTTTTCTTCGAAAACTGACCTGAAATTAGTTGTCTGACAAAAATATACCTAGTTTTTGTTGATTATAATCATTGATAATTCACAAAAACGTCTTGATTTTCCAAACATTACTGCCGCAACATGGAAATCAACTCTTCAAAACTGTCAGCTTTGAGTAAACACAGGTTCTAAATACAAATATGAATCAAACTCGAACTTCAAAAACACTACGAATTCTCAGGATCAGTCAATATATGAATCTGTGTTCTAGTCCAGCAAAAAACGTTAAAATATATCTGTGAGGATAGAGTTGTAGTTAACGACCTTCAAACGTCACGAACATAAATCAAGACGATCTAAAAAAATTGCTGAAGCCGTCATAAAAATGGAAGAATTGAAAATACAGCCCAACAAAGAGATAATTTTTAAACAAAAAAATGGCTGACATGTCTTCAAGCAATTCTGAAACAGAGCTCGGAGTTACATCAAGCCGACCGAAAATGCTTCTCTTAGCCATCAGAAAAAGTTTTCTGATGCTAAATTAGTCTTTTGTTAAAGCAGACGCGTTATCAAAAAAATGAAGCCCAGCTTTGAGCTATTAAGCCGACCTAAAAAAGCAACGCCTAGCGCGTGTCAAAGCGGTCAAAAAAGCTATTGTTCGAGCTAATTTGAGCCCGCCTAAAAACAAAGCCCGATGATGTTTGTCTAACAATCCAAAAATGAAGCTGGGAACTAAGTTAAACAGACCGAAAAGCAAGGTCTGATGATACTCATGATGATAGAGTAAGGAAATCAGGATATGCCTGATTGCCCGGCGTCAACCCGGCTGTTAGTTGAAAGGTTGGTTAGCCAACGTACACAGTATTTGATCGGTATTATTTATTAGTTTTTACACCAGTTCATACGAGCACAATACGACGGACATCAAATCATCATGGAATCGCGACATCATATTATTATTATTATCATTCAATACATTACAATATATTATATAATTATTAATAAACTTTACTTCACTTTCAGATTCTTCAACAACTTCCAACTCCGAAATTATCTCTTTTAATAAAATTCAAGAGTAAGAAATACCACACCGATAAACTGCCAAACCACAAATAAATGATCACCTGCTACTTGAATACACATTTACAAACATACACTAGGTGGTGACACCACCTACTGCTCCCCCATGGCCCACGGGGGTCCACGGCGAGGATGATACACGAATGAATAAATGAGTGGAAAAGCGTAAATAGTGATAAACACACGAAATATCAGTTCTAAAGACACTCTAATTAACATTATATCAGGTAGAAAAATAGTCTAGTCAAACGTATTTATCATAGAATATATAGGCATGAAATATAGCAAACAATAAATCACAATAACTACAAGACTATTAATCACAAGCCTGCAATAAAAAATTTTATGATTTAAAGCATAAGTTAAAAACAACAATATAACAATTTGAACCAGAATTACTAAACTACGGCACGGGAAAGGGCTCCGACTCCTGCGCCTTCGGACAGTTGACGCTCAGATGACCGACCGTGTAACACGCGTGACACTTGCGCTTTTCCACCTGCACCGAACACGAACGTGCGAAGTGTCCCTTGCACCCACACTTCTTACATACGACATCCTGCAACTCACCAACTGACAGATTGGGGCATTCATGGAACCGATGACCCTGCATAGAGCATTTACCGCAGCTCCGCGACATAACAGCCTTGTCTCGCTGACGATGATCAATACTCTCTGGTCGATCTGGGACTTTTGGCTTAAAATGCCTCACAGGTGACATGTCCGGGGGTCGACGACGTTTCTTCACTGCTGGTGAGGTGGTGACTCACGAGACTCACGCTCAGGCGATGCACAACGACGCTGTCTACACACAGTTGGCTGCAAAGACAAACTATTTGACTTTTTGTACGTATGAAGTCAAATCCAGGCCAGACTCATTCACCAATCTCAGACGCCACAGCTCACATCCTGGTAATCCCAAAAGCACATCCTCACCCAGATTGCGCTTAATGTGGAACGACACCTTATGGGTTTCTGAACCCAAAGTGACAGAAACTTCGCAGGTACCCTTACACCGAATTGTTTTCTGATTCACATCCATTAACGGCACATTACAGGGCTTCACCACTGGGTAATCAGGTAGACGCTCCAAAAAACTCTCATCAATCAGATTAGCCAACGCTCCCGTATCTGCAGTAAAGCGCCCAGACGGTATATTAACACCATTAACAACCGCCGCAATTTCACACGATACAGCTGACTTAACCGCAGCTAACACTGACTTGACTGGTAATCTGACAATACCAATCATATTACCACGAGCTGTCGACTCCGGAACCTCTTTAGACTGTGTTTTAACTGACATAGCCTTCATTTCAGCAACCTGATCACGCAGCTCTGACAATACCTCATTCAATTCAGGCATCACTGACTCTTCTGTTCGTGACACATTCGGTTTACCATGCATTATAGCCTTCACATACTGTAAATGGTCCTGTTTAGACGAGTGATCATGACTTGAGTCCACACCAAAGCTGGCAGGAGTAACTCAATCCTGTCTTGTGTCATCACCTGGAGACTGCTGATTTACCAAATGACCTGTTTGGTACCCTGAGTTAACCGGTGGAGCGCTAAATACACCCGGTGAACCATTATCACTGTCATGTCTGGCCCCAGAATCTTCCACAGTCCACGGACAACGCGCTGCAATATGGCCCTCTTGACCACATGAATAACACATGACCTGACCCTGAGCACGAAAACTGGCCTGATGTGCATAACTAGCACGCTGACTGGCATCATACACACCCGCATGACGATCAAACTTAGGCTGCATGTGTCTACCATTATGATACATTTTGTCAATCTCCTCCTCTTTGACAATCTCAGCCACCACACGATCAAAATCTAGCGTAGGATCCTGATCAGCTCTGGCCGTGATCCTTTTATAGCTCACATTAATCAGACCATCCAACAGACGTCCAATTAAAACACCACGTCTATACATTTCAGGACAGTCCGGACCAAACGGACAGCTGGCCTTCAACCTGGCAGCAAACTCCTTGACCGACTCGCTCTGTCGCTGCCTGCATGACTGAAACGCAATAACACGCTGCGTGCACCGTTGCTCGCTACCATACCGATTCACCAGCACGCGTACGGCTTCATCCCAGCTCGGTTCGTTTACCATCTCCAAAAAGTCACGCCTAGCTTTGCCTCGCAAACAGCCTATCAAGTGCTCCAACTTGACACTGTCCTCCACATTAGCATTTTCCAATCTGCTGGTTAGCGCCGAAAACCAACAATTAAACTCCCGTTCGTTTGATCCATCGAACCGATCAAATGTACCCATGCGCAACATTTGCTCTTGCGCACGCCGCTCACTCAACTCAGTACGCTCTGCCATTCGCTCGCATAGCCTATTAACCACGTCCAGTACTGAAATCTCCGCAGTACCACTGGACTGAAAGACAATAGGGCTGACTTCTGATGACTGACACTTGCCACATAATCCCTGCTGCTGCGACATGACATAGCCATCATGCTTACCGTTATCACTCTTTCCATTAACCAAGCTAGCATTGGCAACAAACTCGGCCAATGAAGTTGGTTGAAATGACGCATCTTTGCCAACAAACTCGGGCAAAGGTGCAGCGCTGCCAACAAACTCGGGCTGCGGACGAAACGGAGCATGACAGAACATCTGTCCAGTGCTCATAGGCGTAGGCGTGGGAACCTGACAGGACACCTGTCCAGGCACCATAGATGACGATAAATGAACCTGGCTGGACACCAGCCCAGGAGCATTTAATGATGTCGGCACATGAACCTGGCTGGACACCAGCCCAGGAACCTTTGACGATGGCAGCATATGAACCTGGCTGGACACCAGCCCAGGAACATTTGGAGATGACGTACGACCCATTGACGATGTCGCAGGAACCTGGCTGGACACCAGCCCAGGAACCTTTGACGATAGCAGCACATGAACCTGGCTGGACACCAGCCCAGGAACATTTGGCGATGACGTGGGAGCCTGGCTGGACACCAGCCCAGGACTCTTTGATGATGTCGCAGGAACCTGGCTGGACACCAGCCCAGGAACCTTTGACGCCTCGGGCTTAGGTCTGCCACCCGAACTCATCTGTAAATACTCCCTAACACCAACACCGGAGTCGGCTAACTGCAGGGGAATCACTCCCTGAGTCAGAGCACATGGACCGACCATCTCACTAAACTGAAACTCAGTGTCTGAAAATCCAACCGAACCGACTGCGACTGCACTGACCCGGATGAATGCTCACGATCACTGACGAACAGCGCTCTCAATCCTCTGTATGTATCGTCCGATGACTCATCACCATTGACTGAGTTGGCCTCCGAATTTTCGACCACCTGCACCATCGAAGGATCCCACGGTATCTCTGGAACTAGAGAAAAGATACGGTCCACTGTTATAAACATCCATTTTACAGATTCAGAATATAAACTAGGTGTTGGTCCACATGGCAAACGCAAATAAGCTAGCTGAGGGAGAAGTCTCGGCATCTCCTTCATTAACTTCACAGACTTGGCCATTAATGACTCATTAATATTGCAGACCAAATAATCACAATAACTATCCATGAACTCACGATTCACGAAGCGAAAACCGAATTCCATACCTTCGGCCATCATAAACCAACCAAAACCGAACACCAAAAACTAATAAAAAACACCGAGTAACCCGACAAATAAAATGTACATTTGGCTTTAAAGTTTGAATCCAGGAGCGCCAGTAAGGAAATCAGGATATGCCTGATTGCCCGGCGTCAACCCGGCTGTTAGTTGAAAGGTTGGTTAGCCAACGTACACAGTATTTGATCGGTATTATTTATTAGTTTTTACACCAGTTCATACGAGCACAATACGACGGACATCAAATCATCATGGAATCGCGACATCATATTATTATTATTATCATTCAATACATTACAATATATTATATAATTATTAATAAACTTTACTTCACTTTCAGATTCTTCAACAACTTCCAACTCCGAAATTATCTCTTTTAATAAAATTCAAGAATAAGAAATACCACACCGCTAAACTGCCAAACCACAAATAAATGATCACCTGCTACTTGAATACACATTTACAAACATACACTAGGTGGTGACACCACCTACTATAGGTAGCCGTTATAATAAAATTCAAAATAGTTTCAGACACTAGTCAATAATGAACGCGAAGACGACCCAAGAATACATGCTTCAGGCAAGTCTCACACAATATAAAAAAGCGATGCCTAACGAGTTTCTAAGCCTTCGTAACTGCGATTGGGAAATTTTAATTAAGACAACTTTAAAAGGCGTACCTAAGCGATCAAAAAAGGTAAGCTGGAGCTACATAGCAAATCCAAAAAGCGATGCCTTTGTTAAGTGTTTGAAATTGATATGTTTATAAAAACGGTAATAAGCCATGTCTGCCATGTGAAATCCTACATCACTGTGTCAGGTAAATGGGATTTGTTAAACAGCAGAACTTGGAAAGCTCGAAATACTGTGTAGAATTTTAGGTTAGAAAGATTTAGCCAGTTCTCAAATAATCGGTTAAGAAGCTTTGGGAAACGTGTCAACTTTTCACCAGATTCTTGGGAAGTTCTCCATATAAATAGGTTTTTGGATAACAAATTTAGCCTTGAAAATTTCTAAGAATCTTAAGTTGATGAAGTTAAGCTTATAGTTTTGTAAAATAAACGATGACTGTATTTCGGCTCAATCATACTATTGAATGCTCAATTTACAGTCAACGCGGAGTTTATATACTTTTCCATGCTAGACATCATGGCCACGTCATGGCTTGTAAGCCACCTTAAAAGAGGCATCAGCGGACGAGAAGGAGGGGGAAAATTACAACTCTCCTCTTTGGCTAGTTTGAAAAGTGCTGTTTGTTCTTTAAGGTGTAGGTGAAGCAAAATTACAAACCCCAGAACTTTTTTAGAATTCATACTAAACGCCAAATTTTTCTGTCATCAAAATATATTCCATATGAAGTTTTACTGTCCGTCAACCTCCGATTACCTATCGTAAGGCTGGCTTGTCCGAGCGGGAGCGAGGACAAGCGCTGTAAGCCCGCGCAGCGGTGGTATTTCAGTGGTCACACTATGTACCTCATAAAATTTCGTGGATGGAAAAATTCTAGAAAAGTTATTGGGGTTTGGAAATATGCGTAGGTGAAACGGCCTCAAAACTGACAATGCCTCATGCCATCCCCATACCTTTGGAGATTTTTCTCGTCCACCATTCAAATTCAACTTCGACATCTCATTCTACTGACGCAAGTTAATCGGATCACTGGCATAGCTGTTCTAAAAACCCACGCTTAAACGTCTAATTCAGACAGGTTGAAGCCGAATTTCTACGTTCGCCAAAATTGTTTAATTGATCATTCAGAAGCCAATGGCTTGATGCCGTTTTTGATCAATTACACAATAGTTTGTCAAGTGGATACTGCCTCTCAAGCGAGATTCTTCAATTGTTTTCGCTTCATTATTCATGACCACCGTTACTCTGCCTACATAACTTAGTCATGAATGTATTTTACCTTGGTATTAAAAAAATTGATAGATTGTTTAGTAAGCGAAACAAATGTTGCTCAGAATGCTGCAAGTTTCCTAGTTCACGCTGTAACCAAGAAAAAACAAATAATTACTTTTGGGTGCAACCATTGTTCAACGAACTTGGTAGCACACGAATGTCGCATTTACAGCTATGTTTTGCAAAGATAAAAGCCACTAACAGCTTTAGTAAACTCAACATGACAAAAATCTTTCAAAAGCAACACATTTTGTCTTTCTGGCTGAACTTATGCATTTAAAAAAATATGTATACTAGTTCAGTCAGGAAAGTAGAGAACCAGAAGCACATACAACCTGTTGAGATTGGAGTATTCCGATGGTTAAATTGATAAACTGAAAATGAGAGAAAATACAATGAATGTTTCTGAAAACATTGTTATGGTTGCTTCAAACATTGTAGTTGGAGATTTCCTAAAAAGAAAATCGGGGTACTTTCTATGGGTAATATATTAGGCAAGACTTACCAGGAGGGTTACGGTAGGCATCTGGCATCTGTTTACCGTAACCAATTAATAGGCGGAGCATTCTATCCAGTCCAGCCAACCAGCAAAGTGCTAGATAAAAAAGTATGACATTTACAGGGTGTCCCACTTTTATTTGCTTCAATTTGTGATATAATTGACCGATTTCAAAAAAAATTTAGTTTTATTTGTGAACAATTCTTGGCAATTTTGTTCACAGCAATTTTTAGGCCAAAAACTCCAAACCTAGGTTTTCATAAAATTTTCTGAGCTTCTTTATGGAAGTATATTATGGGTGTTATGGGCTTCGTACTGGAGAAGCATGCAATATGTGTTGGCGGCCACGAGCCATACCATGTTCAACGAGCTGATAACACGCTGAAGGTTGATTCACTGAAACCAGCGTTTCTAGCTCGTTGTACTGTATTTAAATAAGCCCAATAACTGTGGACGGGCAGTTTACAGTTTAGTGTGGTTGTGCAGCGCCATCCAACCTAATGGCTCACGTGCGTCTGGATTACGGTAGCTTCATAGTGTAAGTACATATGTATGTACCAAATGTAGGCGCAAGTGGTCGTTAGGGTGGATGGACATTAAGTTAACCCACACTGTTGGTAGGTCTCATTCCGGTTTTCACGACCAAGAAAACCGGGTTCCCATATTCTTGTGTTTATTAGTTTGTACATAATCCCATGTTGCCTATGTTCTATAATGTGTTCTAAAGTGTCTTTTAACTCTACGATATGCCCTAATGTGTAAATAAATGAAAACCCTATATCATTTGGTGATACTCGTTGTTTCTAGTCAACTGAGACAAACATATTCATCTAGTCATTGAAATTAGGTTTTAATAGGAGCCTGGAAATAGTTAGGTAACAAGATCCATAGAAGGTTATTACGATAGGTAGCCGGCATTATATAAGCGCCCCGTAATAAGTATAATAAGCAATGAATTTATGTGATAAGAAATCGAAAAATCAGGTCAATCAAAAAAATTATTGACCTGCTGTTTGGTCGTTTCTTATACCGTCTAGATAAAAGATTGTCGGATGCCCAACCTCGATTTTGTGTGTTGAAAGGTTATTACTGCCGAATGAAGTGGATTTTGTCCAAGAAGCTAAGCGTGCCTTAGTAAAAAAGGCAAGGTTGAAGATCAGAAGACTACCTAAAAAAGACACCTGCAAAAAAGCAAAGCTCGTGCTATATTAAGACAAACCAAAAAAGCTATTGCTGAGTCGTTGGAAGCGGTAAAAAAAGATAAGGCATATAGCTTTAATTCAGACAACAGAAAAAAATGAAACGGCGTGCCTAATAAATCAGAAGAGTCAAGATTGGCGCTAAAACAACCTGAAAAGCTATGCCTGACGCGTGCCTAAACCATCGCAAAACCATATTGGGGGTTCATGAAAACCGTGCCTTTCTCTAAGCATTCAAGAACTCACTTATGGTAAACCACCTCGAAAGAGCTTTTGACAAGGCAAGATCAAAGGCCAAGGCAAATCTTTTCGTTGAAAGTACTTTTATTTGTTAATCGTGTCATGATTCAGAGCAGCAGAAGGATATTTGTTTCACAGCACCTACAATATGTACATAAAACAGTTAGCGGGCAGTTAAAACAATTTTGTGGCGTCTGAAATCTGGTCTACTAAAATGAAGTTGAAGACTGAAACTTATTGAAACTCAAGCTGAATCTTATTGAAACCCAAGCTGAAGCTTATCGAAACTCAAGCTGAATCTTATTGAAACTCAAGCTGAATCTTATTGAAACTCAAGCTGAATCTTATTGAAACTCAAGCTGAATCTTATTGAAACTCAAGCTGAATCTTATTGAAACTCAAGCTGAATCTTATTGAAACTCAAGCTGAATCTTATTGAAACTCAAGCTGAATCTTATTGAAACTCAAGCTGAATCTTATTGAAACTCAAGCTGAATCTTATTGAAACTCAAGCTGAATCTTATTGAAACTCAAGCTGAATCTTATTGAAACTCAAACTGAACCTTATTGAAACTCAAGCTGAATCTTATTGAAACTCAAGCTGAATCTTATTGAAACTCAAGCTGAATCTTATTGAAACTCAAGCTGAATCTTATTGAAACCCAAGCTGAATCTTATTGAAACTCAAGCTGAATCTTATTGAAACCCAAGCTGAAGCTCAAGCATTCATAAATGTCGGTTGTTAATATTAAAATGAGCAAAAAGTGGCCGAAACAGCAAAGGCTGGTTCTACAATGAGCCAATCTGGAACGCTTTTATTATTGAAAAAATTCAATAACGCCTCATAAAAGCGTCCGCGTTGTGCCAAAAGATTGATTTTACTACATTTAGATAACCAGAAGTTACCTCTCTTTTATAAAACCATCAGAAACCTTTAGATAGAAGGATATGTAACCATAGAGCGGTAATGACTGATTGTAGGTAACAAAGATAAGAATAACTACGTTAGACACCTTCGTTTGAGTGTTAACGGACCAAGGTAAAGGCTAGACCACGAAACTCAAATTTCAGCCGAATTTAACGCTTAGCCTAGTGTTTATATCACGGAAAAGCGTAATAACTGCGTGCTCATTTCATAGAGAGAGCCCAAATATAAAACTTACTCGTATGCTCATGTTTACTGAGAATAATAATATGTAAACGATAAGTATTTTAAAGTAACTATATATATATTATACGATGAACAGTAAAAATGTATAACAATCAAGATTTATTGTAAATGAAAAGTGATGCATGGCGAGCACTCGAGTTCAACTGATCAGAGCTAAGGTAAAACACACGATCATCATGTTCATAGAGTTAAATAGGTGGGAAAAGTTAACTGGAATGGCAACTAAGAAATTACAAATATTCACCAGAATCTCGGCCAGTTCTTTATGAGAATACGTTTTGGTAGACAAGCTTAGCTCTAAATATTATACGAAACTAAGTAATCAGATAAAGAAAAACTTACTAATTGTAAATTAAACCAAGACTGATTTTTGGCTCAATGATAACATTTTAAATGACCAATTTACAGTCAACTCGGAGTTTATATACTGTTTTAATGCTAGACATCAAGGCCACATCACGGCTTGTCGGCTTGTAAGCCACCCTAAAAAGCGTCATTAGCGGGCGAAAAGGAGAAGAAAAAGTGGAATTCCCCTGTATATGGATGGATTGAAAAGTGCAGGTTGTTGCCTAATGTAAAAGTAAAATGGTCTCAAAACTACCAATTTGCCCTCTTTGACAAAATACCCCTCCTTTCGAAAGTTTGCCTCATCCGCCATTCAAAAGCGACATCTCATTCAACTGACGCAAGTTAAACGGATCATTGGCATAGCTGTTCTAAAAACCCCACGCTTAAACGTCTAATTCGGACAGGTTGAAGCCGAATTTCTACGTTCGCCAAAATTGTTTAATTGATCATTTAGAAGCCAGTGGCTTGATGCCATTTTTGATCAATTACACAATAGTTTGTCAAGTGTGTACTGCCTCTCAAGCGAGATTCTTCAGTTAATTGTTTTCACTTCGTTGTTCTTGACCACCGTTAATCTACCTTACTTACCTTAATCATGAATGCATTTCACCTTGGTATTAGAGTAGTTGATAGATTGTTTAGTAAGCGACACAGATATTGCTTAGAATTCTGCAAGTTTCCTAGTTCACTCTGTAACCAAGAAAAAAACTAATAATTACTTTTGGGTGCGCCGGCATTGTTCAACGAACTTGGTAGCACACGAATGTTGCATTTACAGCCATGTTTTGCACAGATAAAAGCCAATAACAGTTTAGTGCATTTCAACACGACAAAAGTCTGTAACATGCAACACATATTGTCTTTCTGGCTGAACTTATGCATATGAAAAGATGTGTACTAGTCCAGCCAAGAAAGTAGAGAACCAGAAGCACATACAACTTGCTTAGATTGAAGTATTCCGATTGTTGAATACAGAAACTGAATGAGAGAAATAATACAATGGATGTTTCTGAAAATCTTGTAGGGTTGCTTGAAACATTGTAGTGGAAGCTTTCCTACAAAGGCAATCGGGGTGCTTTATATGGGCAATATATTAAGCAAGTCTTACTAGGGTTACGGTAGGCATCTGGCATCTATTACCGTAACCAACTAATAGGCGGAGCATTCAATCCAGCCCAACAAACCAGCAGAGCACGAGATAAAAAGCATGACATATACAGGGTGTGCCACTTATAAGTTTCAGTGAGAATGGGCTTTAATTTGTGATAGAAATCCGCTGATTTGTAAACAAGTCTTGGCAATTTTGTTCAAATTAGTTTTAGGCCGAAAACCCAAACGCCCTTTTTTCGCATTTTGCGATTATCGGGTTCGCATCACATAACGTGTTGTTGTTGGTTCCACATTAAAATCTCACATTGAAACAACAAAATAAACAGTAAACTTATTCAATAACAGACAAGAAAAAAACAGGCACATTTGCAATCGGTGATATACACGCTTTCATTAGTGGTGGTTGAAAAAATCAAATAACGCCTCATAAAAGCGTCCGCGGTGTGCCTAGTTCCACTTGTGCCGTCACATTTCCAACTTCAAAAGATTGGTTTTACTAAATTCAGATAACCGGATATTACCTTTTTTATATCAAAACATCAGATACATACCTTTAGATGGAAGGATATGTAACCATAGAGCGGGAAACTTATTTGGAAACTGCACCCACTTTTTGTCAGAGTTCGTGCAACCCAACGACAGCTGATTATCATTTGATTGTTTGTACGGCTTCGGCTTAGTTCCGAACAAAGACTGTACGTTAATGAAGGAAATAGCCTAACTTAGCCTCTTCGTGAAGTCAAAATAAAAAAGTCGAATTTGGGAATATGACAAAAAGCGGGTGCAGTTTCCAAAAATGATAGCGGGAATGACTGATGGTAGGTAACAAAGATAATAAATACTGTATGTATGCTAGACATCTTCGCTTTTGCGTGTTAACGGACCGAAGTTAAGGCTAGCCGACGATTCTCAGATTTCAGCGGATGTTAACGCTTAGCCTAGTGTTTGTATCTCGGAAAAGCGTGATAACTGCATGCTCATGCATAAATAGAGAGCGTTCCAACCTAAGTCTAAACTTTTGACTAACTCGGATACTCATGCTCGGTGAGAATCATAATGTGTGAACGAAAAATAGTTTTTTTTTAACCAATGAACCGTAAAAATGTACACCAATACGCTTTTGTTGACAAACCTTATAAGAAACTAAGTAAGCTGATAAAGTAAACTGACTAATCGTTAATTAAAAACCAAGACTGATTTTCGGCTCAATGGTACTATTTAAATGACCAATTTACATTTCCCTCAGAGTTTGCATCACGGCTTGTAAGCCACCCTAAAAAGCGGCATCAGCGGAGGAGAAAGAGGGGTAAATTTACTTTCCCCCCTCTTTGGCTAGTTGGAAAGGTGCAATTAGCTCCGTAAGATGTAGGTAAAATAGACTGAAAACTGCCAATTCCCCACCTTTAAAGAAATTCCCCTCTCTCTGGAGGTTTGGCTCGTCCACAAATGAAAAGCGGCATCTCTTTCAACTGACTTGAGTTAAACAGATTACGTTATAGCTTAGTTGATCTAAAAACCTGACGCCGAAATGTCTAATTCGGACAGGTTGAAGCCGAATGTCAAAAATTCAAAAGAAATTGTTTAATTGATCATTTAGAAGCTAGTGGCGTGATGCCATTTTTGATCAATTACACTATAGTTTGTTCAGTGTAACTGTATACTGCCTTTAAAAAATAAATAAAAAAACTTAATTCTTAAGTATTTTATTAAATTTTGTTTTCTTAACTTAGCTTAAGTTTTGTTTCGCTACATTATTCCTGACCGCCGTTAATCCTATTTCAATATAGTCCTAATCTTGACTATCTCCTCGAAAACGAACTATGCTTCAAGTCACCCAACACTTTTTAATATTTTTAATCCTTTTATTAATTCAATACTTTAATCAAATTACCTTCTTCTCACCGTTTTATTTCAAAAATATATCGCAGTTCAAATCGACTAGAAATTTGGAATATCACATGTATCACAAATATCACACTCTATTACACAGATAGAAAATACGTAGGTCAACGAGTCAGAGAACAATGCAGATCAGAGTTGCGGGAAAATAATTTGAAAAGAAATACTGAATAGTTAACAAGGTTTTTGTCAATAAATGTTCAAATGTAAATATCGATGAACAATCAAAAAACAACATTAAAAATTTAATGAAAACAATGAGACGGTAGTGAATATACAGATTATGGTATGGTAATGGTCATCCAATAAACAGGGTTAGGCGTTGTTCATACTTAATTGCGATTCAGTCGCAAAATAGGAACAAATAACACTTATCTCGCGTGTATCGCAAATACTGTAAGTATGAATAGCGCCGATGTCTAAACCAGAGAAAATGTGTTCGTCTAATGAACATGATAACAAAAAAACATGGTCGTCTTTAATCGGAGTCATCATTTAGGTTCGGTCGTCTAAAAGGCATGGTAGTAAAAAATACGGTCATCTACAATAATCATGGTCGTCTGACAAGTTTGGTGGTCTAAAAAGCTTGAGGCGGTGGTGTAGCATTGTCCGAATCGCTGCCGTAGATTATTTCGTTCAATGAAGCCTGCAATCACAAGTCTTTCAGTTGATTCGTTCACTAGCGGGCGAGGGAAGAACGAAAAAGTGGAATTCCCCCCTCTTTGGCGCTTTCAAAAAGTAGAATTTGTTCCCCGAGGTGTAGGTAAAATGGCCTGAAAATTGCCGATTCCCCCTTCTTTGACGAAATTCCCTCCCTTTGGGGATTTAGCGCGTCCGCCAGTGGATTCGTTGACGAGTAAAAAGCAACTAACTAATCTTATTTGTTCAACTGTGCTTTAGCGGTATTTTTTCAGGTTGTTTTGACGAATGAAGAACTTGTCGGCTGACTTCCTAATATTCAACTACGCATTCTCAATTCATGGAGGCTGAATTTATATAGGAGCGATGCTTTTAGCTATTCAGCTCAAAACTATGTACGCCATGTGTGATTTTCTAGATGCATTTATCTTATCTTATGATTCTATGGAAAACTCTAGCTAATCTACAGCCGGGATATCAAGTTTCATATCCGAATCAGTTGAAATTATCATAGCCGGTTCCGCTTCATATCACGAAAACAGTAACCTGGTCAGAATCACTGTCCGGAGGGTCGGCAACGGGTTCCTCCGCTGACGGATGATCGGGAGAAAACTGAAGAACCGTATTTTACTTTCTTTGAAAGCCGTTAGTCAAACCGAGAATCAGAAAAATCCGTCATCCCTGTCAGTCAGTCAGTCAGTCTGTTAGTCAGTCCGTCAGTCAACCAGTCAGTCAGTCAGTCAGTCAGTCAATCAGACAGTCAGTATGAAGTTTTTGTTATTAACATTATCCTCAGACTCTGCCGGTCCTTCCACGTACTCGGATGCGTCAATCGACAGCTACAAATAACGATTGTAAGTTACTTACAACAACAACAACAACAACAACAACAACAACAACAACAACAACAACAACAACAACAACAACGCCAATTTGAACCTGCGTTTCCGTCGGACTGTAGGCCGGAGGGAGGTCATCATCAACGATTAATGGCAATGGCTTCTGTTTCTTCAAATCAGGTTTAGGTTCATTCCCAGGTTTAGGCTCATCCACAGGTTTAGGCTCATTTACAGGCTCAACTAGAGGTTTGGGTTCAGGAGTTGGCTCAGGCTTGTGTACAGGTGCCGGCGTAGGCAACGGTAACGGCAGCTATATATAATCAAAAGTGTAGAGTTGAATCAAAAGATTAATGTCAAAAGATTGGAAACCAGTTGAATACAAAACTAGACAATAAAAAATAGGGGGTTAGTCAGTCAGTCAGTCAGTAAGTAAGTCAGTCAGTCAGTCAGTCAGTCAGTCAGTCAGTCAGTCAGTCAGTCAGTCAGTCAGTCAGTCAGTCAGTCAGTCAGTCAGTCAGTCAGTCAGTCGGTCAGTCAGTCGGTCATTCAAAATATTTCTTTTAAGTGTCTAATAATAATTTTTTGTCATTTTGACTATTTAGAATGTCTTTTTTTACGCATGGCATTTTCAAGTGCAACAAAAAAATAACTCATCAATGTCCAAAATCAGTCAAATATGTGCAAACGAGACCAATAAATAGTACTTACAGTAGCCAGAGCCAACGGGACAGATTGCTCTTTATTTCCAACTGGAGAAATGTTCTGGGTTGACTCAGTCATTGCTCCGTTTGCTTTAGGTGAACCTGTGGTGAATTACTTACACAATTGCTGACTGATTGACTGACTGACTGACTGGCTGACTGACTGACTGACTGACTGACTGACTGACTGACTGACTGACTGACTGACTGACTGACTGACTGACTGACTGACTGACTGACTGACTGACTGACTGACTCTCAGACTCCTTTTGACGTTCAGCACGAATCATCATCAGAACTTCTTGACGCTGGATGTCCGTGAGTCGATCCAAGGATTGAGTCTGCGCATGAGTGAGTGAGTGAGTGAGTGAGTGAGTGAGTGAGTGAGTGAGTGAGTGAGTGAGTGAGTGAGTGAGTGAGTGAGTGAGTGAGTGAGTGAGTGAGTGAGTGAGTGAGTGAGTGAGTGAGTGAGTGAGTGAGTGAGTGAGTAAATTAGTGAGTATCTGCAACCTCTGTATTTTCATCAGGTTTGTCGTGGGATTTGTCCAAAGACGGGAAACAGAACTGAATCACAAAAACGGCAAGCTGAAAATGTAGGGAAATTGGCTAAACTGGATAAATTTGAGTTTGTTTTTGCGGCGTCGCACGGATTCCATTAACAGCTGA
>CAXIWR010000222.1:0-40270 GCA_964036265.1 Daptonema setosum | reverse complement strand
AAAGCGTTTATATCACCGATCCCAAATGTGCCTGTTCTTTTTTTGTCTGTTATTGAATAAGTTTACTGTTTATTTTGTTGTTTCAATGTGAGACTTCAATGTGGGACCAATAACAACACGTTATGTGATACGAACCCGATAATCGCAAAATGCGAAAAAGAGTGCGTTTAGGGTTTTCGGCCTAAAACTAATTTGAACAAAATTGCCAAGACTTGTTTACAAATCAGCGGATTTCTATCACAAATTAAAGCCCATTCTCACTGAAACTTATAAGTGGCACACCCTGTATATGTCATGCTTTTTATCTCGTGCTCTGCTGGTTGGTTGGGCTGGATTGAATGCTCCGCCTATTAATTGGTTACGGTAATAGATGCCAGATGCCTACCGTAACCCTAGTAAGACTTGCCTAATATATTGCCCATAGAAAGCACCCCGATTGCCTTTGTAGGAAAGCTTCCACTACAATGTTTCAAGCAACCCAACAAGATTTTCAGAAACATCCCTTGTATTATTTCTCTCATTCAGTTTCTGAATTTAACCATCGGAATACTCCATTCTCAACAAGTTGTATGTGGTTTTGTTTTCTACTTTCCTGGCTGGACTACTACACATCTTTTCACGTGTTGGAATGCACTAAAGCTTTTAGTGGCTGTTATCTGTGCAAAACATAGCTGTAAGTGCGACATTCGTGTGCTACCAAGTTCGTTGAACAATGCCGGCGCACCCAAAAGTAATGTATTGTTTTTGTTTTGCGTATTTGTTTCTCTTGATTACAGAGTGAAAGGAAACTTGCAGCATTCTGAGCAATCTTTATTTCGCTCACTAAACAATCTATCAACTACTCTAATACCAAGGTGAAATACATTCATGACTAAGGTAAGTAAGGTAGATTTAACGGCGGTCAAGAACAACGAAGCGAAAACAATTAACTGAAGAATCTCGCTTGAGAGGCAGTATACACTTGACAAACTATTGTGTAATTGATCAAAAATGGCATCAAGCCACTGGCTTCTAAATGATCAATTAAACAATTTTGACGAACGTAGAAATTCGGCTTCAACCTGTCCGAATTAGACGTTTAAGCGTGGGTTTTTAGAACAGCTATGCCAATGATCCGTTCTAACTTGCGTCAGTTGAATGAGATGTCGCATTTGAATGGTGGATAAGCCAAACTTCCAAAAGGAGGGGAATTTCGTCAAAGAGGGGAAATTGGCAGTTTTGAGGTCATTTTACCTTTACTTTAGACAACAACCTGCACTTTTCAATCCATCCATGTACAGGGGAATTCCACTTTTTCTTCTCCTTTTCGCCCGCTAATGACGCTTTTTAGGGTGGCTTACAAGCCGACAAACCGTGATGTGGCCTTGATGTCTAGAAAAAGTATATAAACTCCGAGTTGACTGTAAATTGGTCATTTAGATATTATCATTGAGCCGAAAATCAGTCTTGGTTTAATTTACAATTAGTAAGTTTTACTTTGTCTGCTCTGCTTACTTAGTTTCGTATAATGCTTTAGAGCTAAGCTTGTCTACAAAACTAGAAACTCTATGTGAACATGATGATTGTGTGTTTTAGCTTAGCTCTGATCAGTTGAACTCGAGAGCATGCCATGCATCATTTTAGTTTACAATAAATCTAGATTGCTATACATTTTAACTGTTCATTCTAGTCCACATATTATTATTCTCACTGAACATGAGCATACGAGTTAGTAAAAGTTATATTTGGGCTCTCTCTATGAAATGAGCACGCAGTTATCACGCTTTTCCGAGATACAAACACTAGGCTAAGCGTTAACATCCGCTGAAATCTGATTTTCATGGTCTAGCCTTAACCTTGGTCCGTTAACACTCAAACGCGAAGGTGTCTAACGTAGTTACAGTATTTTTATCTTTGTTACCTACCATCAGTCATTCCCGCTCTATGGTTACATATCCTTCTATCTGAAGGTTTCTGAAGGTTTTATATATGTAAGAGAGGTAAATTCTGGTTATCTAAATTTTGTAAAATAAATCGTTTGAAGTTGGAAATGTGACGGCACAAGTGGAACTAGGCACAACGCGGACGCTTTTATTAGGCGTTATTTGGTTTTTTTCACTCACCAATAATAAAAGCGTTCCAAATCGGCTTATTGTAGAACCAGCCTTTGCTGTTTCGGCCACTTTTTTCTCATTTTAATATTAACAACCGACATTTATGAATGCTTGAGCTTCAGCTT
Source organism: Daptonema setosum (assembly GCA_964036265.1). Lineage (NCBI taxonomy): Eukaryota > Metazoa > Nematoda > Chromadorea > Monhysterida > Xyalidae > Daptonema > Daptonema setosum. Next base: position 38,052 of record CAXIWR010000222.1, on the reverse strand, counting down.
GAGTTTTAAAATGAGATTCAGCTTGAGCTTCAATAAGATTCAGCTTGGGTTTCGATAAGATTCAGCTTGGATTTCAATAAGATTCAGCTTGAGTTTCAATAAGTTTCAGTCTTCAACTTCATTTTAGTAGACCAGATTTCAGACGCCAAAAAATTGTTTTAACCGCCCGCTAACTATTTTATGTACATATTGTAGGTGCACATATTGTAGGTGCTGTGAAACAAGTATCCTTCTGCTGTTCTGAATTACAATTTGTAAATCAAAGTACTTTCATTGAAGAGATTTGCCTTGGCCTTTGACCTTGCCTTGTCAAAAGCTCATTTGAGGTGGTTTACCAAAAGTAGGTTCTTGAATGCTTAGAGAAAGGCACGGTTTCCATGAACCCCAATATGGTTTTGCGATGGTTTAGGCCCGCGTCAGGCATCGCTTCAGGTTGTTTTAGCACCAATCTTGACTCTACCGATTTCTTAGGCACGCATGTTAATTTTTTTTCTGTTGTTCGAATTGAGCTCTATGCTTTTTTGAACGCTTTCTACGACCCAGCAATAGCTTTTTTGGTTTGTCTTAATTTAGCAAAAGCTTTGCTTTTTTGCAGGTGTCTTTTTTAGGTTGTCTTCTGATCTTCAACCGTGGCTTTTTTACTAAGGCACGCTTAGCTTCTTGGACAAAATTCACTTCATTCGACAGTCATAACCTTTTAACACACAAAATCGAAGTTGGGCATCCGACAATCTTTTATCTAGACGGTTTTATAAAACACGCTTATTTAAGAGCTGGTTCATATAAGAAACGACCAAACAGCAGGTCAATTAACCTTTTTTTGATTGACCAATCTTTTTGATTTTTTATTATCTAATTTCTTTGCCTATACTTCCATGAAGAAGCCCTGAAAAAAATGAAAAATTAGGGTTTGGGGTTTGTGGCCTAAAACTGCTCTGAACAAATGTACCAAAAAATGCTTACAAATTTTTTTTGAAATCAGTTAATTATGTATATCATAAATTAAAGCAACCCTGTATGTGCCATAATTTTTTACTGCTGTCCTGGTTGACTAGGCTGGATTGAATGCTCCGCCTATTAGTTGGTTACGGTAATAGATGCCAGATGCTCACCGTAACCCTAATAATATTTTACATACTTGCTTAAAATATTGCCCGTATCACTAAGAAAGCAATTCGATGTGAATTGACTTACATATGTCGGAAAGTTCCAACTACAGTTTTTGGAGAACCCCAACAATATTTTCAGAAACATCCATTGTATTATCTCTTTGTTTCAGTTTCTGAATTCAACAATCGAAATACTTCAATCTCAGCAGGTTTGTATGTTTGTACAGTATGTGCTTTTGATTTTCTACTTTCCTGGCTGGACTCGTACACATCTTTTCATATGTAAGTCAGAAAGTTTAGTCAGAAAGACAACATGATGCATGTGAAAGATTATTCTCGTGTCGTTATGTTACTTGTTGCCGCAATTTTTTTTAATTCAAAAGTTGGTGCGCGATTAAATTTGGGGGGGGGAGAATTCATTTTACACCTTACACTCAAACCACACACGAACGCGCCAAGTTTACGCCCTAGACATTTGGCAACTGATCCATAATATACCTTGACCAGGTTATCGCTGCTAGTGGTTTTCTTTTCTCTGCAAAACAAATGTAACAAAACAAATGTGAACTTTCTCTGTAAATGCGACTGTCGTGTGCATCTAAGTTCGTTGAACAATGCCGGTGCATTCAAAAATTTGTTTTTTAAGTTACAGGGTGAACAAACAAAACTGCAGCATTCAGAGCAATTTTTGAAACCCTTACAAAAAAATCAATCAACTACTTTAATACCGAGGTAAAATACTCTTATGACTAAGTTAGAATGATTACAGTTTTATTTTATTTCATTCTACCCAAAAAAAGTTTAGTTCTTTAGAACACAAACCTTTTATTCATTGAGTAGGTGTTCAAAAACAGAAAAGTAGAGTGCTTAAACCTTTTTTTTCAGAATATCCAGAAGACAGCTAATGAAATGACGAAGGTGGCGCCAGCTGAAGAGTTAGACATCATTGTCATGTCTTTTAGAGAGACGGATTTTATTCTAATAGAATTTCAAATTGTCTACCAAATATCGAGTCATGAGAAGATTTTAACTGTATTAGGAAATTCTATGGGCCATGTGAGAACGTCCAAGTTGCAGTATTGAGTTTGAAAATGGAGATTGTTTTAATCTATTCCTGATCGAATCATGATTAGCTGTTATATCAATCACTTGTTGTAAAAGGAAACTTTGATAGAAACACGTAAAACATGGTTGAATAGATACTTTCAAAAACCTGATAATTGTATGGATTTGTAAAACAAAATACGAATGTTTTCATAATCATCTGGTAACAAAATCTTCGAACAAAGTTTCGTTTTTTTCAGGCCAGATCTGGGTGGTCTTTCAAACGATCCCCGACATGGCAAAAAGAAAGAGTCTTCGTGGTCAAAACACGCAGAACAAGTACAATTAACTTGCCCACTCACTCACTCACTCACTCACTCACTCACTCACTCACTCACTCACTCACTCACTCACTCACTCACTCACTCACTCACTCACTCACTCACTCACTCACTCACTCACTCACTCACTCACTCACTCACTCACTCACTCACTCACTCACTCACTCACTCACTCACTCACTCACTCACTCACTCACTCACTCACTCACTCACTCACTCACTCACTCACTCACTCACTCACTCACTCACTAACTCGCTCACTCACTCACTCCCTCACTCACTCACTTACTCACGTACAGTTTCATCAATTCTGCGATGAGACCACAGTTCACGGATTTGCCGACTTTAAAAGAACGCGGCTGATGAAACCGTTTTGGATAGTGTTGATCATACTTTTTGCCTGCGTGGCCTGCTTTCAGGTTACTGATGACTGACATAGAGGCAGTATAAATGACTAACTAATGACAGAAAAATGACTGACTGACTGACTGTCTGACTGACTGACTGACTGACTGACTGACTGACTGACTGACTGACTGACTGACTGATTGATTGAAAAAAATTATAGATTTATACCCTTTTTGACAACGCCCATCGAAATCCATATTTCACTGAGATCAATGAACAGTTGTTCAGTGAATTACGTCTGCCGAAAATTCAGGTCAGACAATGAGTAAAGAAGAGCAGTTTGGGCTTTTCGATTGTGTTATTTGATTCCCAGACCATGGACCCGTGAGACGAGTGTGTATGTGTTTGATGATGTGAGTGAGTAATTAGTTAGCGGGTCAGCTGAGAACACACAAATCACAAAAATTCAAAAACCTTATGCTTCTGTTGTTTAATTTCTGAATTTAGTTTTATAGTCTATATAAATGTCGAACCAAATAACTAACGACAGATCTGTCCGTCCAACGGCATATCAGCTGAGAAGGCAGCACGCATTCCACCTACAGTATTACAGTTGGCTCTTGTTTATCGCAAAAGTCTGGGAACCTCAATCGTGTATGATACGGATGAACTCAAGTGGGTTCAGAACGTACCTCCGATACCGCGGCAAGTGAGTAAGTGGCTGATTGTGTGAGTTAGTGAGTGAGTGAATGAATGAGGTTTGACGGAGCTACATACTACGTACATGTAGATGTAGAGTGTCCCACGTAACTTGCAACATTCTGCGAGACCACAAACTTTATTGAGTTGGAGCTATTTTAAAAATTAAAAAAGCAAATGATAGTTCAGTTTGTGAAGTTTTGTTTGCCACCAGGTTTATTGTACATACAGTTCTCATGTTATGGCTACTTTTCCAGAAGTAGTCATTATACGTTTTTGTTCTCTCTTTGGAGTTCATATCAATCGTTCTTGGAACACATTATTTTATTAAAAAGGTAATACAAGTCTTAAAACTGGTTCAAGTGTTCATTACTAATAAATGTGTTTTTTTACTATGACAGGACATGTTTGTACGTTGAATATTCGATTAAAACCACGCAGGAGTCAACAAAAGACGTAAAAAAACAAACAAGTCTCATTACTGATTTCTTCTAAAAACGTTTTTTTGATTCATGACTACTCACTCACTATTTATTCACTACTTTTTAACATTCAATTCTACAGGAAATGATCAGCTTTCAATCTTCTCGACAAAATGAAGCCATTAAAATATGGCTCAACCAGTGCTGTTGACGACCAGGCCCACTGATATATTTGAAGTGAAAATGAATACTTTTGGGGAAACGGACATATCGATCTGCGTATTAGCTATAATTTTTCATTATGCGGCAAAAAAACTTTATAAAATGGGTTTCCATTTGCTTTTAAAATTTTTAAATAGCTCAACCATAAAAAAACTTCGCGGCCTTATAGAATGTTGCTGTACATACATACACAAGCAACTAAAAATGCCCTGAAGGCATGGGGAGTAACGAATATGGTTCGATCCTGGCTAGTCCAATCGTGAAAAAGTATGAGACAAGAATTTTTATTCTCATATTTTAATTAGTCTGATCGTGAAAAAGCAGGAAACAAGATTTGCGATGAATCATGAAAAATAGTTTGTACTTCATTAAGTCAAGAATCATACCAAATTACACGAAACATATTTGGGACTTTTCGGTGAAAACCAAATCCCCTTTATTTCGTCTAGCTCGTTGTGAGCATGGGTCATTTTACTTCGGTTTGTGTGACGAATCTGCCACGAAATTTTTTCATATAATTTTCATCCAAAAATGATGGGATTTTTTTTAAGATACTTATTTTTAAAATTTAATACCAGTATTTTGAATAAGGTTAAATCTTACCACAACAATCGTGAAAAGTCCCAAATATGTTGCGTGTAATTTGGTATGATTCTTGACTTAATGAAGTACAAACTATTTTTCATGATTCATCTCAAATCTTGTTTCCTGCTTTTTCACGATCAGACTATTTAAACTATGAGAATAAAAAATCTTGTCTCATACTTCTTCACGATTGGACTAGCCAGGATCGAACCATATTCGTTACTCCCCATGCCTTCAGGGCATTTTTAGTTGCTTGTCTATAACTTTTTTATGTGTGAACAAATCACATGTACAGTACATACAGGGTGGCTCAAAAAAACGTGTCGCGTTTGAGCGGTTATTGTGAAAGTTATACAAACGCTGTGAGATTGCGGTAAAAAGCATTCGATTAAGCATGTTTTAGCCTACAAAGTGATGAGCTACTAAAGTTTAATCTTTCATCTCTCAACTGTTACACGCGATTATAAAAAAAACACTGAATTTCACATCGAAAAATTCATATTTAGTGGTGAAACTGAATAAATAGTCATAACTATTGCATGACGTTTGGATCACACTACCATTACTTTCAAAATAATTATAACTGGATGTGTTTTAAAAAAAATACATAACTAATCACGCAGAAAAGTATGTTTAGTTCCTCCATCACGCACGCACGCGTGTACTGCTTTTTAATAAAAAGCAACGTTTTTTTTCAATATGAACAACACAATGATTTTTTTGAAACTACAATATTTATTTTGGATAAAACAATAAACTAAACCTAGAAACCGACAACCAAACTATAGTTTTGAATCTTTATTAAGTTTTACCACAAAATATAAACTTTTCGATGTGAAATTCGGCGTTTTTTTATAATTGCGTGTAACAGTTAAGAAATGAGAGATTTTAAACTTGGGTAGCACATCATTTTGTAGGCCAAAACATCTTAATCGAATGATTTTTACCGCAATCTGACAGCGTCTGTATAACTTATGTATGTATACTAAATGGGCTAATGTAACAAAAATGCTTTATGAGTGGAAAATTGTTCATAAGATTCATGAACTTCAGACCTTTTATAACTTTAGAATTTCGAATATTGAATTACAATAATATTTGTGAACAGTGATGGTTTGCGAGCCGCCTTCAATATTTTTCTGGTAAAAAGGAGTCATAACATAATTGACATAATTGAATGATGAAAAAAGTCCCTGAATTAGTAATATAGTGAGTTAAAAGCTGCCTTATTATGTCTAAAATGGACAGTTGAAGTTCGGGAGAAGTATATAATATCAAAAATAAAACAAATTAACACTTTCGTTGTTTTTGATTTTCAGGGGTATTAAACCCAGCACCACTCGTTTAACTTGCAAACGCACTATCGACTTGACTACCGTGAGGAAAATATTTTAAAAGTTGATTTGCTACATCAGACCTAGTTTCAAATCATAAATTTATCAATATATCTAGTGTGAAAATAGCTTCAAAACTTGACTATTATTAGGTTAGCGCCGAGCTGTATAATCAGCGGACGCTATGTACCATGTGACACTTGATTTTTTCCTTACTTCCAGACCACTTATATAAAAAATTTGAGGTGTTTTATTGATATTGGTACATGTCTAAAAACAAAGAAAAAAATTTACTTAAAAAATTTTTTTACCCGTTTTTCTTTATTCCTGTACATTTTGACGGATTATAAAAATTTATTTAAAGGTACTGATCAAGTTTTAAAACTATAGTTTATTAGAAATGTACTCTCTCTAGACCTCCTGTTAAAATGAAGTTGTTCCTGTTTCTATATAATTTTTTTGGAATCCAATGTGGCTGACACAGCGTGAGTAAGTGAACTTGAATTTTCACCGGTCTTTGGCGGCTCATAAATATTTTTTCAGAAATCGCAGACAATAATGTTTTCTGTATTCGATATAACTTCAGTCGTTCTAGACATTCAGACAATACAATGGGTTTCAAGGCTTTAAACCTTAAGATTTTCATAAGAGCAAAAATCGTCAAAAACGTTGAAACTTTCTACATCAATTTCTTCAAGTTTTTATCAAAGTACGATGATTTTATCGAAAAATGAGTCGACGAGAGGTCATATTAAAATTTAATTCTACACATTCCAATGATAGGCTAGTTTTTATAGCTATTCGATGAGTTTTTCACGAGGAATAGAGCTTTTATGAAATTTTTCGCTAATTTTGCCTCTTACATAACCCGTGGCGTTTTTTGTGTGTTTTAATAAATAACTGAATTGAATAGCGGAACAAACTTGGACATGTGTAATACACATCCAGTTAAAATTTCAGGTCGGACCACCCTATCGCTCATACAACAATTCTTTCTTCATTTTGCCTGCGATTTTGGAAACTTTTTTCATAAAACCCCTCAAAAATAGTGAAAGCTTCATCTGATCTACGTGACACTCAGGAAATCGTGTTCTGGGCGTGAAATTGACCTATGTACCAATTTTCAGCTTTGCAGGTCTTACCCAGTTCCCATACAACGTTTTGGGTGGAGGAAAAAAACGGAAAATCGCATTTTCATCATTTTCGGACCTGAAAAATGAAAATTTATCCCTACCGGGTTGAAAATAGCCAAAAAGATGTAGAATCTTACGAGAAAACCGATGAAACAGACTAGATGTTGATACGATGAGTCTAGATCGAGATACCCGCAAAAACCCTTATCTTAATCGAACCATATTAAGGGAACGGCCTAGCGGCCGTCCCTTGACAGTTGACGAGTGATCGACATTGTGTGTTTACGTATCTTGAATGAGTCAGTGCAAGAGTGGTTAGTGAGCTGGGGGATGATTGGGTTATATCGCGCATAGTACCTAGAGGGAATCAACTTTGAATACAGGACCAACGCCATGAGACCTTCGTCGAATACTTTTCGTCTCCCACGTTGAAAAAACTGATGACGGATGTGTTATTAAGCATGGTTCGTTTCATAATTATCACCGGACAGTCTGTTAATTATGATAATGTTTCTCCATCCGATCAGTCACCTTCATAATCACGCAGGCGATCAGTAGTCGTCAGTCGTCATGTTAATTCTTATTTCAGCTGACATGTGGGTCTAACTATGAATGTGTGCTGAGCGAAATTGATACGGTTACCAATAATGCTAGTGCTGTAATGACTGGTAAGTATTTTGCTTAATGGTGTCTGTTATGTACTGTCAGAGTTATGTATGTACTAAATTACTGACTGCTTGAATAACAAACTGTTATTACTTTAAGGATACGTGCCTGAAGTCCGCAAACATATGTTGATAGAGCTTATCTTGCAGTTATACGCGCAGGAAATAGACTGTCAGTCATTGAAATTAACATCAGCCCAAGATTTCTCAGTAACTTTCTGACATTTGTATCAATATATTTCACATTTTAATCACATTCACTTAATTTACTCACAGTTTGATTGATTTCATCCAAGCTCCACTTAACTGTCAAGAAGAAGACATACAATGTGGTAACGTGTGCATACGAGGTTTTTATAAATGCAATAACGAATTTGACTGTGCTGACGAAACCGATGAGAAGGATAACTGCGACAATGGTCGGTTATTGATTTGAATATTTAGGAGTGAGTATTTATGAGTGAATATTTATGAGTGAATATTTATGAGCGAATATTTACGGAGTGTAGAATATTCGGTTTGAAGTAGATGTTGTCATTTACGAGAATCATGACCTTAGCAGCCATATGCCTAAATATTACACTTTAGAGCCCAGTATATCGCAAAAACTTTTAATAAATTTTCGATAACACCGTGCATATAAATTACAGGAAAATATTTTGATTTTGAATATATATTGAAGAATGAAAACAAAACTGCAATTCTTGGCTAAATTTTGCAAAATGTTGGGCATTGAAAAAAGTTTGGAAAGTCTATTATTCAAAGAGAATTTAACTTTGACTTCATCAAAAATTAGAGTTTTCAGCGTTTTGGGCGTTCATCATACCTCTCTGGGACACCTTGTTTGTCTATAAAAGGATGTCTAAATATCACCATATTCGTTACTGTCCAGGCCTCTGGGACATTTTTAGTTGCTTATGTGAATTTTATAAAGACATATTAAAGAGATATGTGATGACTTCGAACTTACTCCTATTGGTGAAACCAATTTCACCCCTTGTGAGAAAGGATTTTATTATTGAGTCAGTGTGAAGGAGTCGATGGATGAACTTCAAAGAATAGAATGAAAGTGTTGTAAGGAAGACAGTGGGTACATATGTACGTCAGAAGTCAACAACATCGCGCATCACATTAGGGGTGCTTTTTTATTTCAGCAGTATCGAAAATATCAATGGTGTTTCATAACTTCAGAATGTGATCATCACACAGAGTTCACCTGTACTGATGGAAGATGTGTGGACATAGACAAACGTTGTGATGGAGCTAACGATTGTTATGATGATTCGGACGAGTTATTGTGCTTCGAATGTTTGCTCACTCACTCATCTTCTCACTGACTCACACTCACTCACTCACTCACTCACTCACTCACTCACTCACTCACTCACTCACTCACTCACTCACTCACTCACTCACTCACTCACTCACTCACTCACTCACTCACTCACTCACTCACTCACTCACTCACTCACTCACTCACTCACTCACTCACTCACTCACTCACTCACTCAATCACTAAATCACTCACTCAATCACTCACTCAATCACTCACTCAATCACTCAATCACTCACTCAATCACTCACTCAATCACTCACTCAATCACTCACTCAATCACTCACTCAATCACTCAATCACTCACTCACTCAATCACTCAATCACGAACTCAATCACGAACTCAATCACTCACTCATTCACTCACTCACTCACTCACTCACTCACTCACTCACTCACTCACTCACTCACTCACTCACTCACTCACTCACTCACTCACTCACTCACTCACTCACTCACTCACTCACTCACTCACTCACTCACTCACTCACTCACTCACTCACTCACTCACTCACTCACTCACTCACTCACTCACTCACTCACTTACTTGAAGATGAATGCCCGAAAACTAAAATCAAGTGCTTCAACACGGAAATATGTATTGACGTTCGAAAATTATGTGACAACATTAACGATTGCACCGATTATTCAGATGAGGAATACTGTATCCGCCGGTATCCAGAAGGTGAAAGCGGCTTTCAAATTGTGAAAGCCGTTTTCAATTTCACGGAAAAAGTTCACATTTCCATAACTTGAGAAATACAGCACATATTAGAAGTTGATTTTAATGTCAAACTACTGACAATCAGTTTGATTATCTGAAGAAAATTTTGAACTTTTGATAAAACATAGAAAAGTATATTTCAAACGCAATACATCTCTCGTTTTGGCACCCAAAGTGGCATTGAATTGGAGTTCTCCATGAGAACGGCGTTGACCTTTTAAATTGTTGGAATGGAATGAACGTAATAATTTTTTCATTAGATGAAAAAGCAATTAATTATTCCTTCAGTTGTTAAAGTTTTTTTTGGTTATAATAGTGTCGTAAGTCAAGGGAGTTAGGTTAAATGATCGTTGATGAAATTACGATTTGAATTTGGGATCGAATGTAAGTGGCTATCACACTCTATCGTCCGAACAATATCTATTACAAGCAAAAAAAAATGCAGGCATGGGGAGTAACGAATACGGTTCGATCCTGGCAAGTCCAATCGTGAAAAAGTATATTAGTACCTGTGGTGTAGCGGTTAGCACGTCTGTGTAATGAACAAAAGGTCGTGGGTTCGAATCCTACCAGGATACTTGAAATTTTTCAGTTTCTTGGTAGGACTAGAATTCGTTCACTAATACAACCGGCTGTTAAACTAGTTGGTTTGCGTGTGGAGTAACAACCCCTGTCGCCTTCAGTTTACAGTCTTAGTTACGACAATGCTAGACAGTAGTACCTGTGGTGTAGTGGTTAGCACGTCCGTGTACTGAACGGAAGGTCGTGGGCTCGAATCCTACCAGGATACTTGACATTTTTCAGTTTCTTGGTAGGACTAGAATTCGTTCACTAATAAGAAAGTTTTATTCATATATTTTATATAACCTGACCCTGAAAAGGCAGGAAACAAGATTCGCGATGAATCACTTAGAAATGTTTGTACTTGCTTAAATCAAGAATCAAACCTAATTACACGAAACATATTCGGGACTTTTGACGAGTGGAGTGATAATCATAAAAATAGAGTAGGAAATCAAGGTAGGCTTGATTGCCCGGCTACTACCCGGCTGTTAATTGAAAGGAAGCTAAACCACTGTACACAATATTTGATCGGTTTTATTCATTAGTATAGGGTGCACTAACAGGTTATTAAAATGGCCACAAAAATGTTATCAGTGTTTCCCCTATAAAACTGGATCTTGGATTTTGTACTATATTTTGGATTCTGACGGAATTCGACGTTTTAAAAGAAAACAAGAAAAATTATATTCTGTGAATTCAAAATCCAAAATCCAAAGTGCGAATTTTGAATTCACAGAAAATTCAACTTTTCTCTTTTTTCTTGTTCTTCACAAAAAACGTTAGAAAAAAATTAGATCCCAAAACCCAAGATTCAGTTTTATAGGGGAAACACTGATCACCTTCTGTGGCCATTCTAATAACCGATTGTCCGCCCTATAATACCACCATGTAGAATACCATAAAGTCGGACGATAATAACCATCACGGCACACGACAATGGATTGAAAGCAACATTAAATCATATAAAAAGTATGTATTTCAATAAAAGTCATCAACAAGATTCAAATTTCCACTCCAAAACCGGAAAGAAACAATAACAATGAATATCTTTTTTGAGAATCATCAAAACTCACTGTAACCGGAATTAAACTTTGGCGCACGCGAGTTGACGCCTGAAATTACGATCAATCGATATCTCTCAGTCTCCTCTTTCGATTGATATGCGACAGAAGGAACACTTTCCAATTTTGCGGTTTTAATTCGATAAAAACTGATTTTCTTCCTAATTTTTGTAAACCTTTTCCTATGCACCCATAGTGAAAATACCCATCAACGAAGGTCGCATCGACAAAATGAGGAGTGAGGAAGAGAGAGAGTGAGTTAGTGAGTTAGTGAGTGAGTTAGTGAGTGAGTTAGGAGTGAGTTAGGAGTGAGTGAGTGCGTGAGTGAGTGAGTAAGGGAATGAGTGAGTGAGTGAGTGAGTGAGTTTGTGAGTGAGTTTTTGAGTGAGTGAGTTTGCGAGTGAGTAAGTGAGTGAGTGATTGAGTGAGTTTGTGAGTGAGTGAGTGAGTGAGTGAGTGAGTGAGTGAGTGAGTTAGTGAGTGAGTGAGTGCGTGAGTGAGTGAGTAAGTGAGTGAGTGAGTGAGTGAGTGAGTTTGTGAGTGAGTGAGTTTGTGAGTGAGTGAGTAAGTGAGTGAGCGATTGAGTGAGTTTGTGAGTGAGTGAGTGAGTGAACAAGTGAATGAGTGAGAGAGTAAACAAGTGAGTGGGTGAGTTTGTGAGTGAGCTCACTCACTCACTCACTCACTCACAAACTTACAAACTCACTCACAAACTCACACTCACTCACTAACTCACTCACTCACTCACTCACTCACTTACTCACTCACAAACTCACTCACTCACTCACTCACTCACTCACAAACTTACAAACTCACTCACAAACTCACACTCACTCACTCACTCGCTCACTCACTCACTCACTCACTCACTCACTCACTCACTCACTCACTCACTCACTCACTCACTCACTCACTCACTCACTCACTCACTCACTCACTCACTCACTCACTCACTCACTCACTCACTCACTCACTCACTCACTCACTCACTCACTCACTCACTCACTCACTCACTCACTCACTCACTCACTCACTCACTCACTCACTCACTCACTCACTCACTCACTCACTCACTCACTCACTCACTCACTCACTCACTCACTCACTCACTCACTCACTCACTTACTCACTAACTCACTCACTATTTCACTAACTCACTCACTAACTCACTCACTAACTCATTTACTCGCTCTCTCTTTTCAAAACTCCTCATTTTGTCGATGAGACATTCGTTGCCTTTGCATTAAAAAGGTGATGGTTATTCTCACTATCGGTGCATAGGAAAAGGTTTACAAATAATAGGAAGAAAATCGGTTTTTATCGGATAAAAACCGCAAAATTGGAAAGTGTTCTTTCTGTCACATATCAATCAAAAGAGGAGACTGAGAGATATCGATTGATCAAAATTTCAGCCCTCAACTCGCGTGCACCAAAGTTTTATTCCAGTTAAAAAACTTTGGCGCAAAAAATGGTTTGGCTCATATTCTCCTGTATGTGCGGAATTCAATCAAATGCGCTCCTAGAGTATTTTTGTAGACCCTAATCTTCAGTTTTATGCACAAACGGGCCTTTTTTTACTGACCTACTTTCAAACGGTTTTGGTCGATTCTTATACCAAACCACTCTTAAAATGCCTTATTAAAGTTAATGTCATATCAATTAAAGCACTGGCGGAACCAATCCTCCAAACGGAGGGGAAATTCGTCAAAGATTGAGACGAAATTCAAAGCACCGCGAAGCGGAGGTGTTCAGAGTTAATACTGAACCCTCGAGCTACTCCAGAATTCAGGGACAACACGCTTTACTTTTGCCGGGGGAAGGGGGTTGAGTTAGTAGAGGACGGGTTGCATAATGATGATTATTGTACTGGTCGACGACCTAATCCTCCAAAGGGAGGGAAATTTCTTCAAAGAGAGGGAAAGTATCAGTTCTGAGAGGCCACTTTACCTATACCTTATGGAACAAATTCTACTTCAAAAACTGTCAACGAAAAGGATTTAAATTTTTCCGTTTTTCTCTCGCCCACCTGCAACAGCTAATTGACAGTAAAAAAAAATTTTCTTATTTTTTGTGAATAGTCGCCACATCGTCATTTGTTGCGGAGCTTTATTAGAAAGCCAGCAACGTCATAAGTTACTTGAGTTAAAAAGGTTGCCATTATTTTGTTTAACAAAAATAAACAGCTATACAGCTGTTGTCGAGTTCACATCTTTCTATACACAAAAGTTATTGAAGCTCAACAATAATTAATAGCGAACAAACAGCCAGGTTGCGTACACTTCATTCACTGGTTGACTATAATTTTTTTTTATCAAATTCACTTCTGTCATAGTTCAAAATAAAGCTGAAAAGATGCCAAACATTATCCTTCAAGTCACGAATGAGAATATCGAGCCACGTCAAATTTATTGAAGTTCAATTTTAAATATGGGCGAAAAAACAGCCAGGTTGCGTACACTTCATCCACTGGTTGACTTCTGAACAGTTAACAAAATAATCTCTGTAATAGCTCAAAATGTAGCTTAAAACATGCCAAAGACCAGGTTCATGTCACAGACAAAAATAATTAAGCATGAAAAACTTATGGAGGCAGAACCGAAAACCACACAATCCAATTTTTGCAAAATTTGAAAAAAAATGCAATTTTTTAACTTAAACGAAGGCGATGGGGGGGGGGGGTAGCACCAATAAGTCATGAGTAGTATGTATCAACGAGAGCGGCCTTCTCTTAAGTACCAAAAACGGCTGGTTCCACCAAATTCCTTGGTGTAAAATGAGGAAAATTTTTCACGTGTATAAGGATACAGTGTCCCCCTCCTTTTGTCCTCACATGGACTAGCTCGCGGCCCACGGCTTGTTATTTGAGTTATATTTTCTGTTGAATACTACTATTTTGTGTTCATTTTTGTTATTTATTGCTACAAAGACTCCGACAACCAATATATGGTTATCACTTTATTTTCCAAATGATATGGTTAATACAGTAATGTTTCAATATTGCAATACAAAAATGATAGAAAAAGATGAAAAAATAGTTTATGATAATAATATAAAAATAACAGGTATTTTATGGGTACAAAGAATGTGAAGTTTCATTATATAACATAGAAAGGATGAAAATATTCTTTTAAAGACCAAATTAATATGACTTTAAAGATAGCAATAGCAAAAACAAATGCAGTAGTGCAATAGCAATTACACTCCATGTCTGGTTTTTATGTATAATATTTAACACTATTCATGGTACATATGCCCAAGGAACCGAAGTAAGTTTAACTACATCCGGCAATCCCAGAGTTTCTGGTGCCACAATCCTACGATTTGTAAAGTTTAGCTTGACTTTTTTCTCAGATTCTCGTTGTTTAATGAACCCATCATCAACTGGTTTGAATATGCATCGTTGCAAACCACAGTCCAATACCTTCGTATGCGCTCTTTAATGCGCCTCCTCACCTAGTATTTTCCTAATCTGATGTACTGCATCCCCGTCACTGTATTGTTCTTCTGATGATCCGGTTAACATTTGCCGCATCAATTTGTAATCAACTCCTCCTTGAATGCCCTTCAATTTAACGTCTTCCAATCCACTTTTATCCGTTATTGCGTAAGCTTTCGATCCTATTGAACAATATTTTGTCAACCTTCTGTTTGGGTGCTCAACAAAGTTCACCTAGTACTGGTGTTTCTGGTGATGGCACGGGATCTGGGTCACCTATTCGTTGAACGTAAATGATGCTGTCTGTGTCATGGTATGCAGTGAATAGACCGGCCTGCTGTAAATACCTCAATAGTTCGAGTCTAGCTAGTGGTAAAATTATCAATGCAATTTGCACAAACACGGACACCGACGGATAAAAGAGGGATAATTTTCTTCGAAATGAAATCAATTATAGTTTCAAAATCAAAAAATTATATATTTTTGCACAGATTCGGCAGGTTTAATAACAGTTTTCTTAATGTAGCACACGTGATTCCACGGGAAATAATCGGTGCACACTTTACAATAAGTTTCGCGACAATGATGGTCGTTCATACTTTCTCGATTAACAATACGACCGCACTCAGTACATTTTGCAGTACACATGTATTTTTGAAATTGTTATTAAAACAGGACTCTGTTTTGAACGACAGGCTGCATATTTGTAAACAACACCCTCTTTTTGTCAGAATTCCTACAACCCGACGACAGCTAATAACCATTGGATTGTTTGTACGGCTTAGGCTTAGTTCCGAGCATAGACTGTACGTTAGTGAAGGAGATAGCCTAGTTTAGCCTGTCCGTGAATCCAAAATGAAAAAGTAGAATTTGAGATTTTGACAAAAAGTGGGTGCAGTTTCCAAATATGCCGACAGGCTACAGTGAATACATGGAGCATTTCGTGCAACTGCACCCAATGGTTTTTTTGCAATTGGATAATAAGTGGTTATTAAAACAGTCGTGGCCTTTGAAAGTAAGTGAACAATCTGGACAATAAATACAATTATTATTATGATGACAGTTGGTATTGCAGCGAGCACAATTACGTTGATTAGAACGACAAAGTCGATCGTGACAAAAATATTTACCACGTTTCAGATGACCACAGTGGCAAACATTTTTGTTACCGACAAAACGCGTTATACTCGGACAACCCTTAATATGATTATCAATAGCAACAAGAAATAATTTTTGATAACTTTTTTCACAGTGATCTTACAAGAAATTACAATCCGGTGTGATAATAACAATTTGTTTACTAAACTTTGAGAACGCAATGGCTCCAATGGATTGAAAGTCAAGACGAGTCACTGTGCTCTTGCTAGGAAAAAATGAAATTAAATCGAAGAAATGTTTACTTATGTAATGATACATTTCTGAGCTAAAGCGCTCACGACGTGTTGAGGATCAATCAATGCACGATGTAAATTTTTAATGTTCCCACCTGCATATGTTGGCAGCGGCACCTGGAACACGGTGATCTTCAGTTCGGGATCCTCCTCGTTGTACTCGAATAAACGATGACTTTGGGCCGTTTTGTCAAGTCGGTCGAAAAGTTGAGTGAATTTTAGTTCGCTGCCAATGTGCACGCCTGTACTGATGGGGTAGATAAGGCTTTTGCTTTCGATGGTCACTTGGACGAGGACATTGTCGTTGTGCAGCTTCGTCATTTCCGATATGTGTTGAAATAAGTTTTGCATCATGTTGTATAGTCGGCCGCCATGTGCGAGTTTGAAAGCTTTTTGCGTCATATCAACTTGGAATACACATTCTTTGACCTTCAATTGCGCACTATCAGCACACATTTCTTTTGTTGTTTTGATGTCGAACAGCGTTTCGATTGAAATTTCTCCCGTGTCGTAGGCTTCCACTAGCTTTGGGTCGACTTGCTGTGGATCACGCTCTCCAATCCATTGTGAATGCAGCTGCTCGTGTCTTTCCATGTTGTCTTTTCGGGTGAATTTTCTCGCACATTGCGGGCATTCGAAGGCGGGAGCATCAGGATTTTTGAAGCATGTTGATTTATGTCGATCGAATGCTTGCACCGATGAATAGCGCTTATCCTTGCAGAATGGACAGATGCGGCATTGAACCATTTTGATGTATGAAGAATGCAGAGAGATTGAAATCAGCTGAAAATAGAAATTACGAAGAATGAACCCGAATACAAGAACGGAATCCCGTATATAGTTTATCAGCCAATCAGCGTTCAGTTCGGTAGCATAACGACAGCCAATCACCGTTTATATGACATCATAATGACATAATATTATTGGTGAATCTTTTTTGGAAACAAAACAGAACTTTCAAAATTGTTCTATAATATTCCGGACAGAGTGTTTCTAACTAGATACGTCGTTCCTTTAAAAGATGATTGATGGGTGACCCACATTTTTCCAGCATACAGATACAACATGAATTTTTTCACAGAAAGCAATTAATCATTATGTGACCCCATATCTCATCATCATTATGTCTGCATGATATCTCCAAAAAAGGTGAACCGGTTTGCGTCCATCGAATAAATGTGAATCAGTTATCATCCGCTCACTTAATCATTACAATATTTTTTTAATCCGCCAAAACACATTCACAATACATAGGCAACCAATACACATATCAATCATAACCACATGTTTTGCTTAATTTTCTCTTCCGCCACTAGTTAACAGAATGGTCGGAAGTTCTATCAGCCACCGCCCAATCACATTCCACCCCCTCCCACCAGTCATTGTCAACCGGATAATGTTCACAATGAACATGTCACAAGGACAACCCACAGAGAGTAGCCCTGCCAGGGTGTGGCTGACTGACCGGTGAAAAAGGGGTGAAAAAACTGCTGCTCTCGATCGAAAAAAAAATCGAGAGAGCGAAACAGCAGTGTAATGGGGATGCCGCCCACGCATTGCGAAACAAGTCGCAACACGCAGGCGCCGTTAGCGGTTCGGCGAGCCCAGCTCGCGAAGTTGCTCGATTGATATTCGATTTCCTATATGCAGATGGTGAAACGTGAACTATGAGTTTATGCTGTACATACAAAACTTTGCTAGACGTGAACAAAATATAGCCGAATTTGCAAAATTGGTCGCAAAAATCATGATTAATATAGCATTTGCTGAAACGTGAACTATGCGTCTAGCGTGTCTATGTTTCCCGTGCAAACCGTAACGATATGCGTTCCATTTGATTAACACTTTCTCTTCAAGTCGTAATGGATTTCTATGTGTGACCCAATCGAGTAACATATGAAAACGATAGTTTTTGTTATACCTGCACAATCGGGAGCGACAAGCATGTGAAACATTAGTCCGACGCAGCGTTCACATGACCACGTATGCATTACACCACGCAAATGAATGTAGTGTATTTGCATGTGCGCTGTGTAAATACAGGGTGTCCCATTTAAAAGTCTGAATTTTTATTTTGAATAACAATCGCAATTTTCCTTCGATTTCAAAAAATTTTGCGCCAGGTTATAGACAATTTCTGGCTATTTTGTTTTATTTTTAATTTTCTCAAATCGAGTTTGCAAATCGATTTTTATGAAAAAATTCCCAGCATACCCGTTTTTCGTACTCAAGTCGGCGGTTTTTAGACGATAGCGTGACCTTTATTAATAAAGATTCCTTATTTAAATCATCATTTCAGCTCAATAACGTTTTAAACTTGTTATAATATGGAATACTGATAAATTGTTAGCACTCATCAAAACTAATAAGCTGCTTACTGACAGTCACCACAAAGCACTCAAACTCCGCAGTGCAAGCATGCACTTGCGATGGAAGCGTGGTGTCTCCTTCCTGTGAGAGATTAACTTACACAATACTCTGCTTTGGAAACCACCACATCATGTCGTTGTTGGGTATGGATAAACCTGATGTGCAAACTTTCACAAAAGGAAACCCAAGCTCCCTGCGCTAGCGCATGCTTGTGGATGCGGAGTTTTAGCTGCATGTTGGTTAGATGATTGTTACCAATTTAATTATTATCCATCTTGTAACATGTTTTTATCTTATTACTGAACTGAAATGATTTCTTAAATTATCAAAATTGCTTTTGTAACGCTCACGCTATCGTTTAAATCGCGTTGCCTGAGAAAATCTACGGTTAGCGGTCCAAATAACAACTTCCGAGTTTATTGCATTTTTTGATACATCTATGGGTGGTTATTCACCATATAGAACGATTTTTTGATTAAAGCATTATTTTAGCAAAAAACGAGACTCTGAAAGTCGAAAAAATCGAAATTTCAGAAATTTTCTTTTTTTGGCATTTTTTGCAGAAAATCATAATTAACTTTTGTTTGGCTTAAGGAAGCAAGCTGAAACTTTATATGGTGATTCTTGAGGTCATTGCGGTCATTTTGAGCCATATTCGAACGTATTAGCTCAAAGTTTAACTTTTCAAAAGTTTACGTCAACATACCTACTCAGTTGCTCATGGTGTCAACTTTGACCCAAAATTCTCGAATTTCACGCGCGATTCAGCACTAGCGGTTTGCGGCGTTGAATACTCCATATCCTAGTTATCAACACCTGATGAACCCACTCCCCCGCATCGCCTTAGTTTTCAGTGAAAAATTCACTTTTCTGAAAAAAAGATCGAAAAAAGATGAAATTTTCAATTTTTTCGCCTTTAGTCGGGCTGCTGTGATCGCACCGCTTGCGTACCCTTTTCGAGACTTGGGATAATTATTTTCCTAATAATTGGCTTCATTTTAAGCCTTATTAGAAGGGTTTTCAAAGAATTTGGACTTTTAAAATACCTTAAAGAAGTTTTTCATTTTGAGGATTTTCTGGATTTTCCTGGTTGAACGATGTGTGCCATGACCCGTCATGGTCACGAAGCTTCGTAGGCGTATCTGGAGTATGGGAAAAGCGTGATTTACATTTCAGAGTTTTCATTTTCTCTAATTAACCGAAAAAAGTTAGCAAACCTTCATAAATAACCATGTTGATTCAGAAAAAAAGATTTTTTGTATCATGGATTGCCGTACTCAACAAACCAGGACATTCCTTCGTTAACCTTGATTTTATGTGCGCCTGAAACATTTTCGTATCTTATAAACAAACTTATTTTAACATAAGTATTCATTAACGTTCAGAATATATGTCTTGGTGGCTGCGATGCAGAGGTTTCGATGCAGAGGTTTCGGCTGCAAGCAATCCTGTAGTGATGTGGGCAAAATAAGTTGCTTAGAGTTCTTGACAAAAAATTATACCGTTAAAATATTTCAAAGGTCAAGTTTGGGTCACTGCGGTTCTCGTTCAATTTTAACGATATAATCAATGTTACAACTGCATTCGTAAATAACCATGTTGATTCAGAATTTTTTTGTATACTATCATGGATTGCCGCATTCAACAAACTAGGACATTCCTTCGTAAATCTTAATTTTGTGTGCGCCTGAAACATATTCGTATCTTATAATTAAACTTATTTTAACATATTTATATTCATATTTATATTTAACATTTTTAATTCTTCAATACTTTAACGTAGCAATCAAATATTATCATTCAGAATATATGCCTTGGTGGCTGCGACTTCCGATGCAGAGGTTTCGGCTGCAAGCAATCATGTAGTGATGTGGTCAAAATAAGTTGCCTAGACTTCTTGATAGGATAAATTATACCGTATAAATATTTCAAGATTATGTTTGGGTCACTGCGGTTTCCGTTCAATGTTACAACTGCATTCGCTTGAGCCTGCGCATCACGGCACTTATGTAAATGTCTCTTGTGTAACAAGACACGTCAGTGCGACGACGCTTTTAACAGGTAACCTTTTGGACTAGTTCAGTTTTTATTAATTTTATGGATAGAATAAGCATAATGTGTTCATATGTAACCATGTTGTCTGCTGCCCTTCAAAAACGGTTCGACGGTGTGAGTTTGACGGAGCAATCAACATACTTACATACATATGTACATATTTTTATCAGAGCAGAGCATTTACTAGTCTGAAGGATTCGTCCCGTGTCATATCTCGGTTGTTAATCAAACCCGTACAGGGTGTGTTTTTATGGATTAACGGTTAGTTTTCGTGCCTGCCGTGAAAATCTTTAACTAGCCTAAGCCCTAAACTGACTCAGATAAATGGACTTTGGGAAATGATGAGATGTTGAAGTCTGCGAGGTCGCAAAACTGATAAGTCCACGATAATTGTATAAACACAAGAAGCGCATCTGTCAAAGATTACGCAAAAACAAAATGTATTGCAATCGGAATTAAAGTCAAGACTGAGCATTCAAAAGATTGGCCAGCTGAAAAGATTGGCCAGCTCGAATTCAAGTTCTAGCACCCTATCATCAAACATGTGTGAATACGACTGTTTAGCATCAAAATATATGTAGGTAATGTTTAGTCAACTCAACCTCTTAAAACAGCCTGATTAAGAGGACGTCCACAAGCGCCATTCATAATCGTGACATCCGTATTGCTGAACATATGAAAAAGGCAAAAAATCTATTAGCGTTTGGAGCTCCATATATCAGAGTGGTGTTTCGAAACGACTTTCAAAAATTTCTCTTTTGTAAACACATAAACAGGTGGCATTCATTTTTCATCATAAGGCAATTTTCTTAATAATGTTACAGTATTTTTATTTAACAATTGTCGAGAATCTGTGGATAATTAAGGTATGACTGGTTTGAGTTGTCAAATAGTTTCTGTATTGTTATTGAGATACACACTAAGTTAAAAAAAATGTTGTCATCAAAAAATTACTTATCGATCATAAAAATCGATTGAGGAATGTTTCTAATTTTGAGTTGATGGGGAGTAGTAGAGTATAGTGAAAAATATTTAATTGCAATTGATCATTTGGTTGGGAGAGATTTGACCACTACCATAAGACTACATACAGGGCGAGAAAAAAATGTTCGCGTTCGACGCTTCACAATTAATTATGTTTAACTATAATCTACTATATTCTTCATTCGATTTTTTATGATCGATAAGTAAATTTTTGATGACTACATTTTTTTATCTTAGTGTGTATCTCACTAACAATACAGAAACTAATTAACAACTCAAACCAGTCAAACCTTGGACCTCCTGTTAATCAGGCTGTTTTAAGGGGTTGAATTGACTAAACGTTACCTATGTTTCGCTGCTAAACATTCGTATGCACACATGTTTGATGATAGGATGCCAGAATTTGAATTCAAGCTGGCCAATGATTTTGTTTTTGCGTAATCGTAAATTTATGCGCTTTTTGTGTTTTTATCGCGGACTCATCAGTCTTGCGACCTCGTGGACTGAAACAACTCATCATATCCCGAAGTCCATTTATATGGGTCAGTTTAGGCTAATTAGAGATTTTCACGATAGGCACGAAAACTAACCGTTTATCCATGAAAACACACCCCTTACGGGTGTGATTAACAACCGAGATGAGACACATGACGAATCATTCAGACTAGTTAATGCTCTGCTGTGATAAATGTATGTACAGGGTGTCCCATTTAAAATTCCGCATTTTTATTTTGAATAAAAATTGCAGTTTTCATTCGATTTTCAAAATTTTTGAGCCAAGTTATAGACAATTTCAGGCTATTTTGTCGTATTTTTTAATTTTTGAAATCGTGTTAACAAATAAATTTTTATGATAAAATTCCCGACACACCCGTTTTTTTCGTTTTTGCTCTGTAGTCGGTGGTTTTTAAACGATAGCGTGACCGTTACAAACGCAATTTTAATAATTGAAATCATCATTTCAGTTAAATAATGTGTTAAAGCATGTTACAATACGGATAACAATGGAATTGTTAACAGTCATCCAATCCACAAGCTAGCTTCCAAACTGTAACCACAATGCAGTTAAACTCTGCCTCCGCAAGCATGCGCTAGCGCAGGGAGCATGCTTTTTTCTTCCTGTGTGAGATTAATTGACCCAAACGAAAAAAATGTCAAAGTTACGGTGAAATACAGTGGGTTACGATAATCTTAACCACCACATCAGGTCACGGTTAAGAATGGAAAAACCTGATGTGTGAACTTTCCCAAAGGAAAAAACCCCTGCTTCCTGCACTCACGCATGCTTGTGGATGCGGGGTCTTAGCAGCGAGTTGGTTAGATGATTATTAACAATTACATTGTTATCCGTATTATAACTTGTTTTTGACACTTTATTTAACTGAAATGATGATTTAAATTATTAAAATTGCGTTTGTAACGGTCACGCTATCGTAAAAAACACCGACTACAGAGCAAAAAATCGTGAAAAACGGGTGTGTCGGGAATTTTAACATAAAAATTGATTTGTTAGCTCGATTTCAAAAAATAAAAAATAAAACAAAATAGCCTAAAATTTTCTATAACTTGGTGCAAAATTTTTTAAATCGAATGAAAACTGCAATTTTCATTGAACATAAAAATGCGGAATTTTAAATGGGACACCCTGTATATATGTTAGATGCTCCGTCAAACTCACACCGTCAAACCATTTTTGTAGGGCAGCAGGCAACATGGTTAAATATGAGCATAATATGCTTATTCTATTCATAAAATTAATAAAAACTGATTGAGTCCAAAAGGTTACCTACAGATACGTGTTAAAAGCGTCGTCGCACTGACGCGTCTTGTTACACAAGAGACATTTAAGTGCCGTGATGCGCAGGCTCAAGCGAATGCAGTTGTAACATTGATTATATCGTTGAAATTGAACGAGAACCGCAGTGACCCAAACTTGACCTTTGAAATATTTTAACGGTATAATTTTTTGTCAAGAAGTCTAAGCAACTTATTTTGACCACATCACTACAGGATTGCTTGCAGCCGAAACCTCTGCATCGAAACCTCTGCATCGCAGCCACCAAGACATATATTCTGAACGTTAATGAATACTTATGTTAAAATAAGTTTGTTTATAAGATACGAAAATGTTTCAGGCGCACATAAAATCAAGGTTAACGAAGGAATATCCTGGTTTGTTGAGTACGGCAATCCATGATACAAAAAAATCTTTTTTTTTCTGAATCAACATGGTTATTTATGAAGGTTTGCTAACTTTTTTCGGTTAATTAGAGAAAATGAAAACTCTGAAATGTAAATCACGCTTTTCCCGGACTCCAGACACGCCTACGAAGCTTCGTGACCATGACGGGTCATGGCACACATCATTCAACCAGGAAAATCCAGAAAATCCTCAAAATTAAAAACTTCTTTAAGGTATTTCGAAAGTCCAAATTTTTTGAAAACCCTTCTAATAGGGCTTAAATTGAAGCCAATTAATAGGAAAATAATCATACCAAGTCTCGAAAAGGATACGCAAGCGGTGCGATCACAGCAGCCCGACAAAAGGCGAAAAAATTGAAAATTTCATCTTTTTTCGATCATTTTTTCAGAAAAGTGAATTTTTCACTGAAAACTAAGGCGATGCGGGGGGGGGGGGTGGGTTCATCAGGTGTTGATAACTAGGATATGGAGTATTCAACGCCGCAAACCGCTAGTGCTGAATCGCGCGTGAAATTCGAGAATTTTGGGTCAAAGTTGACACCATGAGCAACTGAGTAGTTATGTTGACGTAAACTTTAGGAAAATAAAACTTTGAGCTAATACGTTCGAATATGGCTCAAAATGACCGCAATGACCTCAAGAATCACCATATAAATTTTCAGCTTGCTTCCTTAAGCCAAACAAAAGTTATTTATGATTTTCTGCAAAAAATGCCAAAAAACGAAAATTTCTGAAATTTTGATTTTTTCGACTTTCAGAGCTTCGTTTTTTGCTAAAATAATGCTTTAATCAAAAAATCGTTCTATATGGTGAATAACCACCCATAGATGTATCAAAAAATGCAATAAACTCGGAAGTTGTTATTTGGACCGCTAACCCCATACAAGCCGTAGAATCTCTCAGGCAACGCGATTTAAGAAGCCACCGACTACAGTGCAAAAACATGAAAAAGGAGGGTGTCGGGAATTTCGTCATAAAAATCGATTCGTTAAGTTGATTTCGAAAAATAAAAAAAATAAACAAAATAGCCAGAAATTGTCTATAACCTGGCGCAAATTTTTTGGGAATCGAAGGAAAATTGCGATTGTTATTCAAATTAATAATCCGGACTTTTAAATGGGACACCCGGTAGCGAGTTTACTACATAACTGCACTATCCTGAGAATCCAAAATTGCAAAATCTGTAATCTGTGAGTTTTTTCAGAAAAAAGGTGTATTGGAGATTCGAAATTTTCAAATTGTATGTTTTTTCGATCTTTTACTTATATTTTTCAAACGGATCACACCTCCGCGCTCCGCGCGGTGCTAACGTGCTTGTCCTCGCTATCGCTCGGACAAGCCATCCTTACGATAGGTTATCGGGAGTTAACGAGCAGTAAAACTTCAAAGGGAATAATAAAAGTTCGAAAAACTTGTCTGCTGTCAGTATTTTACCAAAATTTAACAAAAGGTTTTGAACCCGGGACCTCTCGCATGCGAGGCCAACATTCTAACCACCGGGTCATATCTGATTTGGGTGATATGTGATAAACGCTGGTGTCAATACATAGCGGTAGAAGCACGCGTTGGTTGCATTGAATGCACGCGTTGAATTTTGGATTCTCAGAATAGTGCAGTTAGAAATTTTGCCACCCGGTACGCATATTTCCAGAAACTACAAAAAAAAGTTTTGATTTCCCATTTGTGGAAAATCCATTCAATTTGAAAAAAAATTCTTTCAGAAAAAAGTTCAGGATATAGAGAACATAATTCAATAGGAGTTGTAATTTTTTCATGAAGGTTCATTACTTTTTTCCGACTCGGAATATGGCTCCTTGAGGGGGGCTAACGGAAATTAGTAGCTAACGCGCTAACAAGCCTTACAATAGGTTATCGGGGGCTAACGAACAGTAGAACTTCATAGGAACAGTGTATGATCCAAATGAGCGGAAAAAAATTCAGTGAGATTCGAACCTTCACCCCATCGTTTAAAAAAGTGATGCGCTAAACCACTATGTCACGCTAGCTGACGGTAGGGTGTACACACACACGCTATATAATAGCGCGGGCGAACCAGCATTTTGTAGTTTCTGTAAATAAGCACCCGGTACATGCGTGAATGTGTCAGGATGTGCTACCGTATACCTACCGTAATCTAATATATTAAAATCCATGTCCGTGTGTGTGTGTGTCTGTCACGCTAAAATTAGTATAAATATCAGAAACAAAATGTTCAAAACCTCCTTTTGCCATTTTTACGAAAGATTTTTATTCATCATCACCCTCTATCGACGAATTAAAATTTAATTTGTCATCAACACTCTCTCAGTCGCAACCCATACTGAACTCCTCTACAACATAACATAAAAACCAATCATCGCGTACCCCTCATTTAAACGACCTTTTAGCAAATAAGAAAGCCATCTCAACCAGTAATTATGTAGGTCATAATTAACATTGCGGGTCAAAATTCGGAACCAGAAGCTTATTGCAAAAAAAATCATCCTCAACAATGAAAGTCATCAACACCACCTCACATGTCCCGTCAACTGAACTGCGACATGACTTGGGTTTTTAATGAACGGGTGTTAGATCTTCACCGGACGGGTGATAACAGTAAACCAATTTTAGGATTTTTTTATCAATTTACATAACTTGGATTATACCGGACGGGTTTGGGTTATGTTAACAGTACTGATAAAATTTTGTAAGTTTTTTTAATTAACGGGTGTGAGAGTGCATCTCGACGAGACGGGTAATAACAGTTCAAAATATATATGTATTTTTAGGGTTACTGAGACGGGTTCAGTTAACAAATAACACGAAATAGCTGTTGTGACTGAATTTGTTGAGAAGTAACGGGTATATTCACAACATTAAATTTGGTTGTTGACCACTCTAATTTTAGGTCATGTTACATCACAGATCAAATAAAAAGTTTGTTGGAATTCTTTACTTACGGGTAATACTCTCAGTTGCGCAGCAACGGGTTTGAAAATAAAAAAATAGATTTTTTTAGAAAATTTGTATTGTTAGTTAAATGCAGATAATTAAGCATCCGTTGCTTTGCAACGGGTTTACCCTAGTCACTATGTAAACAGTTACTTGGTATTTCAACATGCCCGGACCGAAGGCTGACGCAGCGCAACTTATCAGTCACAAGGTTGCGTGAACGTCAATCAAACGTTCCTTATCACTAAGGAACTTTGGAACATCATCCCGAGAGTTAGTTTACGAGTCAACACGTTCGTAAAAGGTTAGAAAAACTGTCACACTAGCAATAAAACTTGCAACAGATTGCAACTTTGACCGTCTGGTCTGCCAATCAAATGGCGCCAGCCCCGGTCACCGTAGGACTATAAATACCGTACTCAGCCAACCAAATAATCAGTCTTGTCGAGTCTTGTATAGTCTTGTAATCATTCTAGTTTAGTTTTGTCTTGTATTGATCACAGAGTCTACCCGAGGAGTCTACATACGAAAGTCTTATGAAGTTATAAGCAGGATAACATTATATTCGTTGGTCTGGTACTGAATTACAGAATTACCCGACTGTCCTCGTTGGTCTGGTAAATTACAGAATTACCCGACTGTCCATAGGTTTCTTGTTCAGAGTTCTATTTTATTATTTGTTGTATACTCTGAATACTTTCTTTCGTAAACTCATTTATTGTAAAAGGTCATCACAAGGGAACTTGGGTGCCCTTTCTGTTAGTTAGCATATACCACAGAACACAAACCAAAGCCGCCGATATACACAGTCTCCCCAATTGTCTCTAATACCGATTCGATAATACCACAACCGGTGAGCCACCTCCACAACAACAAGCCACGATCATCAAAGACCGCAGCCCTCTGGCCAGCACCTTCGTATTACTGCTGCATAAATAGATCCGCCTACATATTGTGATACTATTGCTTGATAATAAAGGAGAATAAAGATATATTATTGATTGGAATATTTGGATAACGATAACGGAAGCACGAAACATATAAATCCGAGGCAACGCTGCGTACAGTCTGACAAATGCATGGTGTCAGTTAATATTTGTTTAATAACGAGTTAAATACTATTTAAAATCGTAATTTCATCAGATGTTCGTTACAATAATCCAATATAGTTCAAAAGAATTGCGTGCTGATATGGAGTTTCACTCGTCGATTTCAATCGGAATCCGGTGAAAGTCTATTTCAGCCGGCATAATGAGATAAAATACGGCAGTTTAAAGTCATCACGGTTGTTAGTATACATACATTATTAGTTAAATATGATCTAACCCATATTTTTCATTGGATTTTTTCTGTTTTGAACATGAATTTTTATCCTAATTAAGATTTTCTTACTGTTAATCAATGATTTTCACAACATTTTAGTATGTTAAATGCGGAATTTTCTTGTACGTTACAAGCTTATTGTTCGTTAAATACCCTTTTTAACGCCTATTTTTATTGGGTGCTCTGAATTTCGACACGCTCGATATTTACACGTTTGCTCATCTATGATAATCAAATTTATAGTTAAACTACTAATTTACCACATAATTTCAATGCTTGCTGTCCATTTCCACACAAATATTAGTTTTTTTTGTCAAAATCGGTGTTTATAAGCCAATGTTTCTTGAAACACATCATCTATCCAGAAAATGATATAAACAATCAAATAAATAAAAAAAATTTAAATGAGTTTAGATAAAAATTCCAGTCTGTTATGTAGCATTTTAACGTTTTATCTAAAAAAAATACTGATACTTTATCGCGGTATAATGGGGTTTTTGTATGCTACATGTATGTATTTAACGCAAAAAATAACCATCTGTGGGCCGCGAGCTAATCCATGTGAGGACAAAAGGAGGCGGACACTGTGTCCTAATACACGTGGAAAATTTTCCTCATTTTACACCAAGGAATTTGGTGGAACCAGCCGTTTTTGGTACTTAAGAGAAGGCCGCTCTCGTTGATACATACTACTGTCATGAAGGCTTATTCATGTCATTGGTGGTTAATAACGAAAATCAAGGTTAATTATACATAAGTCCTCCAAAAGTCGACATATTGGAAACTTTAAAAAAAGTACCTACCAAATCATGACCCAATTTGACACTTAAAATGACCGCAACAAAAAATAGCCATATGAAATTTCAGAACAGGCCAATCGCGCTATCTCGTGTTGTGACCGATTAAACACAAAAACTTTCACTTTTTTCAAAAAAATTCTAAAATAGCAATTTTCTTATTTTAAAGTCCTCGTTCTCAGGATGGAAACATTTGTGGACCCTAATACTATGGTTGATTAATACCCATCGTATAGTGTTCGAGAACCGCTAACAGCTCAAAAAATTTTTCGCATACCCTACAAACCGTAGGTTTTCTCGGACAATCCGATGAAAAATGCATGAGCAGGAGGCGGAGCCTACGCATCTGAGAATGCGAATGCGAATATATGCATGAGCTAGTTAAAAAACGGTTGACCCGTAGTCAGGCGTATATAGCGTAGGTCTTAACCTAAGTAAGCCTTATCTTTTCGCCGGTAACTTGCTAAAAAATGTTTGCTTTGAAATACATACCGAAACAGTTAAGTAAAGCAGGTTAGTACCACTCTAAAAACAGACTTTATCCATATCTTTACAATTACTTTCACCAACACCTTCACCATTTGGTAATTGAAAAAAACTGGGCCTTTTGTTACTGAATGATTAGCTGACAGACTCTAACTGTCAGACGGATCACCTCAACGTTTTCTACAGGTAACCGTTGGGAATATTACGATAGGGATGGATTCTTATCTTGTAACTATGACGAACGTCATGAACGTGTAGTACGTGTACCACCTTGGAGAGAATGCGATGGTATAATGGACTGTCCAGATGGCATTGATGAACACCAATTATTGTGCGGTGAGTTTGGGTGGGTGAATGAACAAGCAGAAGCTTGATTGAGAAACTTTTGTTGTTCCGTTTGATTGGGATATGTTTAGCAAAAACAATTTTAAACAAAAGGCAATAATATCGTTTGGCCTGGGAAAGAAGCGCAAAAGGAAACTTGAAGAAACTGCTTGAACTTTTTGCTTGAATTGCGAATGACTTTTTAAATTTGACTTCTGAATTTAGATGCACCTACATAGCCTGCTGCAAAAAACAGTAAAATGAGTTGAGTGTGTGATTGGTCAGATCAAATTTCCTTCGATTCTGAGAACCCCAAAAAACGTTATGTAAATCTGATACGTATGCAAGTCGTATGCAAAAAGTGTAAGATACCGGTACAATATAGTGCTTAAACTGTGTAATGGTTATTGGTACATTGTTATTGTAGATATACTATTCTATAAACTTTCACTCGGAACAAAAGTTTGGTTTTTGGTCTACTCCTGCAATTAGCTGGCTGACTAAATATTGGAATTTCTTAAGTATAATACGGTATGAATATGTAAGCAACTGAATCTTCCAGACAACCGAACCTGCTTTCGCAACGAAACACGAATCTTCAAGGCAATAGATGGAAAAATACTTCGACTATGTACTCCTACGGATCTCCTTTGTCAAGACATGATTCTTGGTGACTTAACACACCCATTATGTGGTGGACCCCGTTAGCACTCCTTAATTAAACTACGGACCACTCACTCACGCAGATTTACAAAAGCTACTCTTCTTTCAACCAAAACGTGTATCACGCACCTTTTTTCCCTTTCGACGAAATGACCACATTTGTACAGAAACTCAAGGGAATCGCTTTGATTGTCAATAAAAATGTTAAAAATGTTAAAAATAGTCACAGTATTCAAAAAACCATTGGTACAGTAGTGAAAATAAGCCCTAGGCTCCAAAGTATTGGTTTAGATGTTAAAAAGAACGGTCCGAGGTCGATTCCAAGCCTTCAGTTTATTCCCAGCCTTCAGCGGCGAACTTCCGAAACAAGAATATTTATAATCCAAAATAGTAATATGATGACTGAATTCATATATAGGCTTTATGTAATCAAGTGCGAATATTAGCAAGTCTACTCTTGAGCGGCTAAAGTTGCCATACCACAACTTCCTTCCTCTTTAACAGCAATAAGAGAAGGTTAAAGTATATGATATAAATATAATTAGACTAGAATAATCACATAGTGTAGTAATTCGAATAAAGTAGGTTCACCCTAGATCATAGTCGAATGCAAGTTAATGGATAAGAATAAAGTATGTTTCAAATAATAATATAATAGATCTCGACAGCATAATTAGATCACAAACTAAAATACATTGTACGTAATATAAGGCCTGAAATATAGATTAATCAGTACCTGCCTGAGAATGATTAGTCTGACCTAAGTTTAAGACACGCACTAAGAATTATATCACCCTAAGCTGAAATAGTTAAGTTAAGTGTTCTACTTTAAAAGCCTGAAATAGGTTAAGGTGATAATGATGATGACGGCGGCAGACGACGATTCAGCTACGTGAAGTCGCCTCGATACCTCGCCTTGAACGCGTGCGCTGTCGGTTTCTCCTTTACACGAAAGCGTGGGTCATAACCTGGCTCGCTGTTAGCCACTGGTTTATAATCTGATCTCGACCAGTCAGATACGTAGTTGCGCTTCGTACTGTACGGCTTCATCACCGTATTTCCAGCCTCATGACGCATTCTTTGCGGGTTGGCACAGTTCAATCCATAACATCGCTGCTTAACATTCTGCGGTTTGGTCTGCGGCGCGCAATCAATGTTCTTATAGCGCGACTGCGGTTTAACACGCTCAGTTTGCGCTACTTGCGTGCTGATGTAGTTAGTTTTGCGCGTTTCAGCAGCTGACGGACGCTCATCTTTTGGTACGCGTTTCTCAAAGTTGCATTCGCCTGCAAACTTTTCCCAATAAACACCATCTCTGCGCTTCTTTTCTGGACATTTTAGCGGCTTCGCGCCTCTTCCTCCCTTCTTTAATGCAGCAAATTTAGCGATACCAACGAAATTCTCATTGTTAGCGGCGCTAATATTGGGCGTCAGATCGAATCTATTGTCATTCTTCAGACTGAATCCGAACGCATTTAACGCTGGCATACCCAAAACAAGGCCATTTTTACCGTGAAATTCTTCAATCACGTAAAACAGTATCTGTTTAGTCAGCTTGCCGATCGATACAGCTAACTTTATGAAACCTCGGCACTGAGTTTTCAGTCCATCGATGCATGTTAAAGTCTCAGAGCATGGTTTTTCATCCAGCGGACCCTCAATGGAATGTAGAAACTGCGGTGTAACCAGATTACACTGCGCACCTGTGTCTGGATGCCACATGTTGTCAGGTACTTTTTGGCTGTTAACGTAGATAGGGCTGCGCGTGCTCGCTATCTTAACTAACCTCGCTCTACAAACGCCAATTCGCTGCGGTTTTTGCTCGCTGTCTTGACCTACTGCTGCGCATGTCACCGACTTTGTGACAGACTGTTGCTGCTGCGCTGGCATGGGAGGGTACTCTATAGTCGGTTTCGGTACGTGACTCTCAATCTGACCTTGGTATTGTTGCTGATACCAGTACGGATACGCATCATACTGATAATGCGAGTAACACGGCGGTGCATAGGCGTGTTCAAGAATCAAATGCGGCTCACAATACGATCGTGAAACTCTACTGTTGTTGCACATAGAAGCGTAATGCCCGAGTTCTTGGCATCTGTAGCACTGAATAGACTTCTTGTCAGACTGTGCTTGATGTCGTGTAAGCCTGACTCTGGCTTCGTGATGCTGACTGTCATAGTTACGACCACGCTCTTTAACATCAGCCGTGTTTTTAGCCAATTCTTTTAGGCTCAATTTGTTGACCACATCATCAAACGATTTCTTCGGATTTAACAGACGTTCTTGGACGTACTGTCTGTACTCTGCTTCTTGAAGACCACGCTGTAGCTGCTCCATCAGCATCAGATTAGACTGCTGCGAGTCACACTGTTGAAACGGGAAAGCCAGTTTCAAATCTCTCGCATAAGACTCGATTGTCTCACCACGTTGCTGTACTCTGCTGCGAAACTGCTGGAACTTTAGCGCGTCATATCTCGAATCTGCGTACTTTTCCTTCAGGTAGTTGACGGCTGCGTAGAATGTGGGATTTACCAGGTCTTCATGAAACTGTCGGCGTGCCAAGCCAGTCAGACAGTTCACTAGGTGACCCACTTTCCTGTCATCATCTAATGTCTTCGTCAAGCGCAGTCGATTCTCAAGGCCAAACAGCCAAGACTTGAACTCATCCGTGCGTGAGCCATCGAATTTCTCAAACCCGGAACCAGCTAGAACTGTCTCAGCGTTTTGCTGGGTCGCTTGTTGTAGTAGCAGACGCGTAGATTCTTCTTGTTGTAGCGTCAGACGTTGAATCGTGAAGTTTAGGGTGTCATATATGTCACGTTGCCCAGTGACATGCGCCTGCCTCGCAAACTTAGGTGAAGCACCCTCATATTGTTCCTGTTGTCGATGAGTTTCTTGATAGCTCATATCCTGACCAATCTGTGATGTCAGCTGCCCCAGCGGTCTTCTTGCGGCGGACGGCGTGACGAAATGTTGACCGGTAACGTCAGGGTCAACGGGCCTGCGTGCCCTTACCTCGACGGCGGCGTCAGGTTCAACGGGCCTGCGTGCCCTCACCTCGACGGCGGCGTCAGGTTCAACGGGTCTGCGTGCCCTCACCTCGACAGCGGTGTCAGGTTCAACGGGTCTGCGTGCCCTCTCCTCGACTGCGGTGTCAGGTTCAACGGGTCTGCGTGCCCTCACCTCGACAGCGGTGTCAGGTTCAACGGGTCTGCGTGCCCTCACCTCGACAGCGGTGTCAGGTTCAACGGGTCTGCGTGCCCTCACCTCGACAGCGGTGTCAGGTTCAACGGGTCTGCATGCCCTCACCTCGACAGCGGTGCCAGGTTCAACGGGCTTCTTACTAAACTGTCTGACGCTGAAATCCTTATCCTTAATAACCATAGTGGGCACCGGACCGGACAATCCAGAAGTCACCTCACTATCTGCACAGGTGTAAGGGCGGGGACCAGTACCAGAACCCTTGCCACCGCACTCGGCAACTTCCTGACCCGAATTAAAAATACTACACCTGTTTTCTGCCTCATATTCGTGGCCCATGACGTCTTCACGAACGCCCAATTCATCCCATAGTGCGCTCAGGTTGACCGGCGTGACGGCACTGTCCGTATCTCCGCTCACGTCTAGCCCACCGCTCGGCGGCGGCTCTGGCCACGGGATCGATTCTGCAGTGGCAAATATTTCCTCAATCATCCATCCAATACGGCAACAAAAACTGGAGAAATTATCAGATCGATTCAATGCCGGAATTTCTACGTGACTGAGTGAAGAATGTGTCTTAATTACCGACACAAAATTTTGATATAAACGACCGGCCAAGTTCACATTTTTTGTCTTCACGACATCATAAAATAGAAAATAAGCACTATCCTGCTTCAATTCAAACTCCCATGTCAGACGTTTGCGTGTGGCGGCCTTTCTTCAGGTTCACCGGTTCCTCCGAAGTCGATTTTGTAGGCGAATAAATTCTTCACGAATTTATTTTCATCGGCATTGGCAATTCTTCACGAATTTATTTTATAAATTTTGAATTCTTCACGAATTTTTAATTTTTTAAGGCTGAATTTTTTGGAAGTTTACTCGAAAATTCGGCACCGTTAGGTTGGAGTTCAGCGAAAAAACAGGAGCGCCAAGTAGTGAAAATAAGCCCTAGGCTCCAAAGTATTGGTTTAGATGTTAAAAAGAACGGTCCGAGGTCGATTCCAAGCCTTTCAGTTTATTCCCAGCCTTCAGCGGCGAACTTCCGAAACAAGAATATTTATAATCCAAAATAGTAATATGATGACTGAATTCAAATATAGGCTTTATGTAATCAAGTGCGAATATTAGCAAGTCTACTCTTGAGCGGCTAAAGTTGCCATACCACAAATGTACTGTAGGTAAATATACGTAATAAAAAATTAGGGTAGCTGTTGATAAAAAATTACGTCGATTGCTCACTCCCACGCCGTGCAGAACTCGTCGCAGCTTATGAAGAAACAGGCACGACGGTGCCGACCAAATTTAACCGAATTCAATTAATTTCTGGTTTTAAACATTTACAGGTGTTTTCAAGGGGTTAATAAACACTTATCAACTAGTTTTTTTCGTTAAATAGTGTTTGATGTAGGTTTCCCCGACGTCAATGGCCCAAAACACTCGAGGATGCACGTAAATACAGAAACCGGAAACCACGCGCTAGATCGGAATAATGGACGGAATCAAACAAAACTAAATTATTTAATAGTTTCAGCATTCCTGAAACTTATATTCTTACTCCCTTCAATCAGTTTCACCAATTTTTCGGTGTAATTTATTTCTTCGTATTTTTTAAGTGGCTCACATTTTCATTGTAAATTCAAACTGGCGCGTTTAATGCGCCCATTTTTTAAGGATAAAGGGTGCAAGGTACACCTTTCGGTTGAAAAAAAGGGTCGCTTTTGTAAATTTGCCTCACTGACCCACTCACTCACTCACTCACTCGTTTACTACCTCACTCACTCACTCACTCACTAACTCACTCACTCACTCACTCACTCACTCACTCACTCACTCACTCACTCACTCACTCACTCACTCACTCACTCACTCACTCACTCACTCACTCACTCACTCACTCACTCACTCACTCACTCACTCACTCACTCACTCACTCACTCACTCACAACTTATTCACGCATTCATACTCATTAACCGCATATCACAGAAAGTTCCACTAGCTTTCACTCATCTACAAGCAGAATTTTGAATGCCGATTTTTTGCATTTTGATTTCTTTTAAATAACAAAATTTTATATTATTGTTATGGCTAGGTTTTCTTTAACTTAAAAAAAAGGTTTACTTCAAACGCGACTGAATGGAAAAAGAATTGATACCCGACAGTCTTTATTCCCCGAGTACAACCGAATATCGAGTTTAGCCCACCACACAATAGTTACGCTCGAGTACTAAACAGCATCACACGTTTTAAGCAGATGTTTCAAGTAACTTTCGAGTGCATTAAGGCGCAAGTTATACTTCGGTGCACGGCGCAAGCGCACGTTGCCAATATCTTCCGCACAAGAGGAGGGAATTCAACGAAATTTTAATTGAAGTAGAGTTTACATATAATAGGTGCGTCTGATTACCACCGTTAGGAAATAATTGGTTGACCACGTTGAGCAGGTGCGCCTGCGTGCGCTGCCGGTGCGCCAAAAATCGCGCTGGAGCGCGCGTATGGTGTGGCCCGTCGACTCAGTAATACACCTATCGTAAGGCTGGCTTGTCTGAGTGAAAGCGAGGACAAGTGCGTTAGGCAAAAAATTTCTAAGAAAGTTTTTGGGTTTTAGAAATATGACGCTCAAACAACAATTCTTTCTCCATTTTGCCTGTGATTTGGTATATTTAAAAAAACCTCAAAATTAGTGAAAAACTTTGGCGGATCTGCGGGACACTCAGAAAATAGTGTTCTATAAAATTATTTTTTCAGCTTCCGTTCAGCGTATTACTTTTCAGCTTCATCCGTTCGGACTGCTTTTCAACTGGCTGACACCGTTTTTTTCTCAACGGAAACCCGCATTTTCATCGTTTTTGGACCTGGAAAAAGCCAGGGATATGTAAAATCGCTAGAGACAACCGATAGAACAGACTAGAAACCGATACAATGAGGCTAGATCGAGATAACCTGAAAAAAGCCTATCTTAATCAAACCATATCAAGGGAACGGACTAGCGTCCGTCCCTTGATAACACTCGAGCGTAATATTTAACGTATACTGGATGCATGCCAGGTTCAACAAGATGTTTCGTTTGCACTCGAGTATATGAACCAGTTTACGTACAAGTGTATGGTCGAATGTAAAAATAATTGTGATAAAAAATTTTTAATTGGTCGTGTTTCATGAAATTTGTTAGATGAAAATGAACGGACGCTTCATTTATATTGAATTTTGTAATTTCACAGTTCAGAAGATGCTCTAAAAACAAGCTGAAATTTTTTTGTTTACGAGTGTAAAACAGTGGACGAGTGTTAACTTTCTGTGCTATGGGTGTAACTCAATTCAACTCAACTCAGCGCTCGCTCATTCGCTCGATCACTCCATCACTCAATCACTACTTCACTCACTCACTCAAACAGTCAATGACTCAAATAACGCCTTTAAAATAAATATTTTAACTGACGAACATGTAAATACAATAACCGAATTTTTTTAGGAAATGGTAAAGTCCATTTAACTTCATTGGACCGTGGTTCACTGTTCATTATCACTAATGACACTCCATATCCAGTTTGCAATCAGACTTTGAATGTTGAAACTGTTAATCTACTGGAAACGTTGCTTGGTTTTCACAGGTTATTTACTTATAAATGTCTAAGTTATCAAGGTAAAAAACTTTTCACCTTGCGCAAGCGATCAAAGTGATACACTTTTAGAATTAGGATTAGGGTGTTGTGTGTTTTTGAATGTTTTTGCTATTGTTTTTGTGAATGGAGTTTCATTTGAGGTGCACTGTAATTGACGGCACTTTGCTCCCCGGTGTCCCTGCGATCAACAACCTCGACTGTTCACATGGTGAAACAGACATCAGCGACTGTGTTTATATCATAGACCACAATTGCACCAGTTTGGGATTGAGCTGTCGAATGAGTTAGTTGTAAAGAGGTAATTGAGGCGTTATCTGTGCGACTGTCAAGGGATTCAATGTATTATCGGAATCTATGTATGTATTGGTATCTTATTATGCTCGTTTATTCCGGCGATTCAACGTTTTATGAGCACTAGTTGTATAGCTGTTGCCGCCAACGTATCGTCAAGTTTTACAGGAACCGAACATTCAGGGGAAATCATTAGATACATCTTGGTTTTTCTGTCAAGACTGAATTGCATTTAGTTGCATTTTCCCGACCCGTTAAATTTTTTATATCATCAATTTTTTAAACTTCTTCAGTTGAACAGTAAGAGAGATTCTTCTTTCCTGTTCAGCAACTCAATCCATTGTTTGATACATGTCAGTTATGTAATTGAATGGAAAATGCTATATTGTA
>CAXIWR010000221.1:0-20000 GCA_964036265.1 Daptonema setosum | reverse complement strand
TGGTGATGAAAATTGGTGGGGATATGGAATAGGATCTGGCGCACCTTTTCAATTCGACAGATAGTTGAAAAATTTATTTCAGAGGCAGAAGAAATGATGAGAACTTACACGGACCATAAACTTGTAGTAAAGGTGATGTTTCATGAATAGGAACGACTTTTTAAATATTCTTGCTGGATGAAAAGGTGCGCCAGACCCTATTCCATATCCCCACCCATTTTCATCATCATATTCCCGTTATAATCAGAGAAAAACTAATTTTTAGGATGTGAATGGTAACAGTTTTACAAGACATAACCCGCTGCACCGACTGTATGTACGAATTTATATTTGTTTGCAAAGGGCACGCAATTTTTATAAAAAGATAAAACTCTTATAACGGTAATGGCTGGTAATGTGCACCTGGGATGTGCCCGTAGCCTATAGTAACCAGACATTGATTTTAGTTTGGATACGTTTCAGTTGGACGCTACCACCCCCTTCCCCCCTTTACATGGACATCATTTATCTTGTTTGCGATATCGGGGCTGGACGTACATATCGTTATTGTATGTATGATATGTTAGGTTGGAGCTGAATATGTTGTCAAACAAATTTCTAGGGCTTCCCTTAATTATTTTTTACTAACAAAGAAGATTTCAGATTGATTACCAATCCGTGACTTGAATCCATTGGTTATTCTTACACATAGCATAGGTATGTACCATCAAACACCCGATTGAAAAACTTTGCGAATTACAAATTCACGGTAAAGAGAGCGAATGGGGAACAAAACCTAATGCTAGCAGATAAATGTTTGTATTTCAACCGATATCTTCATTTAAAAATGTGGATAAAACCATCCCCGTTTAAATTTCACTTAACCATCAAACAAACAATTTGATTTTCGTCACTTTTCAAGTGTTTGCTCTGCTCTCTATAGTAAACGGCGGAACTTTCAAGTGGTTTTTCGTAAATCGGTAGATTAAATTCCACAGGCAGTTCAATGACTGATTGACTGGCTGACCGGTTGAATAACTGAAAGACCAACTGACTGATTGGCCGGTTGAAGAACCGATTGACTGACTTTCGGACTGACTGACTGATCGTTTAACCCACAAACAATCAGAACAATGGTCAGGTCAATAATGCGATTGTTTTGATCACACTTGAATTCTACGTAACGAGTGTGACAACGAAACTACAGGTGTTGGAGCCATTCATAATGAGTGAGTGAGTGATTGAAGGAGTGAGTTAGTGATTGATTGATTGATTGATTGATTGATTGGTTGACTGATTGATTGATTGATTGATTGATTGATTGATTGATTGATTGATTGATTGATTGATTGATTGATTGATTGATTTATTGACTGATTGATTGATTGAATGATTGAATGATTGATTGATTGATTGATTGATTGATTGATTGATTGATTGGGGGAATGAAGTACACAACCACCTATGTAACTGAACAACAGCTTCGGGTGCACGGATAATTAAAACTTCCTGGCTGATTGTATTGAAGACAAACTTGTTCTCCAGTAAAAACTATTTTTTGACTAACTCATTAATCACTCACTCATTCTCTCGGATTCACTTACTTTATACACTCACTCAGTCTACCTGCACTGTGATCAGTCAACAATAAGTAGTGACCAGTTCTTTCTCTACTGGTACAAGCGCTTTTACATAAAACACGGCCGGTTCGGTGAGGAGGGCTAACTTGCTTACATTGAATGAAATTCCGCGGTTTTTCTCGCTCCCCTCCCCAATGCTGAGGGCACGTGCCCTTTCGAACAAAGACTTAACGATCGATGTACTTGTGGCTGGTAGTCTGAGCCAATTAGAAGATGGTGGATTAGTTTAGTTTATGACGACACCGTTTCCGATATCAATCAACACCTTATGGATCACACCGAAGACGTCAGCTTGAAATCGCAGTCGATAGGCATGAAAATGCATCATGATCACAGCAGGGATTTCCAATACAAAGTGTGGAGACATTTTTTGAAGGATTCTAAGAATATTTTGTCGATTCAGCGGTTTTTGGTTTTAAACTGGTTTCCATCCTACTATAAAGTGTCGGTGCCGGTGCCAGATTGAAATACATATTTTGCACGTCTGAACGCCACTGTAATTTTGATTCAACTTTCGTCCAACTCTCACTTATGAAGAATTATGCAGGTTATGTATATTTAGTTTCACCATTTACTATTATAAGGTCACACGGATAAAAAGTTATGTAGTTTGTGTTTGTGTTTACACAGTATGTGTTCATGGATTATAAGTTCTCGATGGCTTGTTGGGACAGCTGCACTAATGTGACCAATAAAAGTAATATTCATTCCTGGTTAAGTATGAAATGGCTTCACATTCCCAAAATACATTAAAAAATTTACGGACTTTTGTTAAAAGTTAAATGAATTGCATTTGGAAGATCCATGTTTATTGATCTGAAGCAGTTTACAGGCAGTAAGGTGACAAATAAATTTAAGTTTGTGTTAAACGTACTAAATGGTCTGTTACAGTACTTTGTATATTTGCATCGGCTAACACATTCCAGACTGCATTTTCCTTCATGAGAGCAGTTCGATCGTAAAAATGCATCCAATGGAAATAATGACTGGCTATAGAGCATAATCTCTGGATACCGTATTTTATCTCTAAAACAATCATATTTATGCTTGAAGCAAAACAGGTTAAACTGAGTAAATAACAAAACGCTTCCGCTTTGTGAGCATCTTAAAAAGCTGAAAAAAGCACCTAAATCAACGACATTCTGCCACACCCTACAACACTATTCGCTGCATTTTTGAACACCAGCCAATGTTGTCAAGTTGCACTTGAACAATACGTGTTTGATCGTGCAAACAATCAGGTAGTTTTTGTTATGAACATTTCTACAATTACAAAACATTTTTAGCAGGATAAATGTTATGTTTTTATACTTTGGGAACAAATCCTTTTTTGCGCAGAAGTAGCCACAAAGTCTAGGATGCCATACGATTCGAGTTCTTTAGTACAAGATAATCAGAAGTGTTCTGTGTTGCGAACTTATAATAAAGCCAGTATGTTGTTTCTGCAGGCGAAAATGTTGCCCAAAACGTCTGATAATGAAACATCAGACAATCAGAGTTAACTCGCACATCGATCACCCCATGATATACTGTGTTAAACTATGGTGTCAACCGAGTTGAGTTGAGGCAAATGATGTTTCATTATCAGACGTTCTGGGCAAAACTTTTGCTTGCAGAAACAACATACGGGCTTTAGATAAACTATGTCATTTTGTTTAACAAACGCAATGCGTTTGGAAACTGTTATTATCACTGTTATTAAACTGAAATTGTTATTAAACTTTTTTATCACAACACTTCAAAAAATGTAGTGTTTCTTCCTTGGTCACGGTGCAATAATATATGTAATTTAACACACCGTAAGATTCAGCTGAGACAAACCACAAAGCCCGTATGTGGTTTCTGCGAGCATAATATTGCCCAAGACGTCAGATAATGAAACATCACTAGCCTCAACTCAACTCACCGTCTTAGCACAGTTCGCAAGTTTTGTGTAAAATAGTGCGGTCAAATCGTAATTTCAATCCGATATCGAGGCATGTAATTGTTGTAGAATTTTAAGCGTGTGAATTACGTTTTCATTCGGTGTCGGGGAGAACTTGAAATTGTTTAATATATGTATGTAGTATAACTTTCTAATCAATGTGGCTGACTTCGATTTCCACTTAAATTTTTTTTTAAATTCATTTGTAATTTCTCCGATTAAAGAAATTTACGGACATTCACCTGAAGAGACTTTACACCAACCCGTGGGAACAGGCACTGGCGGACGAGCTAAATCCCCAAAGGGAGGGGAATTTCGCCAAAGAGGGGGGAATCGGCAGAAAGAAGGCCATTTTACCTACACCTTAGGGAACAAATTCTACTTTTTGAAAACGCCAAAGAGGGGGCAATTCCACTTTTCCGTTCTTCCCTCGTCCGCTAGTGGGAACAGGTGTGCCCTCACTGTTTCCCACTAAAACTCCGCACTGTGCTAAGGCGGTCGGTCGGTTGACACCATAGTTTAACACAATATAGCATGGGGTGATGACGATTAATGTGTGTGTTAATACTTTCAATACTGATTGTCTGATGTTTCATTATCAGACGTTTTCGTTTATAGTTTTGCTTGCAGAAACAACATATTAAGGGCTTTACAAACTAATAGCTTCAAATGTTTACCGGTTGCCAAACGATGTTTACCCTGTTCTGACATGTTTTGAAGTTATGAGGTTCAAGTGGGCCACACACTGTTTGTTTGCTGAAGTACGAGTACAATGTAAAAAAACTTGTTTTCTTTATATCTTTTTTGAGGTGTATGACATTTTATCGTACCGTACCATTTTATTTGCTCATCCATATGACCCTGTCATATGACTCACATTATTTACTTGCTTCTGATTTGACTGTTCGAATCATCTTGAAAAATTTATGTGATAAAAAGTAAATATCAGGTGGTACCAGTGAAACTGATTTATCTTTCTCAAACTCCAAGTAAATAAGCACTAAAAACTGACTTCTAATATCCGATGTTTTCTGAAAATATGTCAGAGGTAAAAACTTCAGCGGGAATTTCGGTAAATCCGATTTATCAATGGTATGTAGTATAACAAATGAAAATGTCAATCAAAACAACTCTACGAACCAGTTTACCCATGTTAATACATTTCCTGCTTATCTCAACATATAAAAATTTCTTACGTTCATCTAAAATGAATACATTTCAGAACATAATGCTAAATCATATTCCTACAACAAAAAATATTTATAAAATTTACCGTCGTGTAATCAACTACTTGCCTTCGAGATGACAATCAAAAACGAAGTGATTTTTGCTCTGATCTGAATTTAATGTATATTCATTCAGTGGTAACTCGCTCGAATTATAAATCATACTGACATTTATCACGATGAAGCAAAGGTGAGTGGTTGAGTGAAGGAGTGAATGAGTGAGTGAATGAGGGAATGAGTGAATGAGTGAATGAGTGAATGAGTGATGAATGAATGAAAGTGTAATATGAATGACCGCAATTTCTCAAATATTTGAGCACTATCAATATATTGATCCGAAACACTCTTAAGATACTATTTAGGACACCACCCAAAAAAAGTTCGCGGTAGATAAACTTATAGAAAAGACTACTACAGAAGAAACCGAAAAAATTCGGAGAAACATAAAGTTTAACGGGCGCCAAACACACAATTTCTAATGTAGGTGTCAAGATGTGTTGCGTCCCTACGTTTTGGTTGGACTTCTCGTATGTCGAGCGGTGATTGGCCAACCGTACAACCAGATATTTGGTCAGATCCACCAAAAGACCCCGAACATTTACCGAATGTGCCATGATCATGTGGCACCCTGGATGACCCAGATGGAATGGCAGATACCATACTGGGATAGATCGGTTCGTG
This sequence comes from Daptonema setosum, assembly GCA_964036265.1. Taxonomy (NCBI): domain Eukaryota; kingdom Metazoa; phylum Nematoda; class Chromadorea; order Monhysterida; family Xyalidae; genus Daptonema; species Daptonema setosum. The sequence continues at coordinate 14,550 of CAXIWR010000221.1, read as the reverse complement.
TGCCGTTGCTTTTATATTATTCAAATTATTACATTTCATTGTATTTTTATTCATAATGTTTTTAATTCCTGGCTGCAACTGTGTATTAATTGCAAAACCCTGTTTGTAAGCCAATAATTTGCCCGTGCCGAAACTCGCTTTTGCTCGGCGCTTTTGTTGCTGTAAAAATAATCTTTTATTTAACTAAACTCTCTATAAATGTCAACTGATGAAATGCAAACAACTTACATATTTCGCGCATCACTCAACTGATTAATATAGACTTTCATTTTCTATCCAAGTTCATCAGGGCCGATTGTCTTACTTACTAATATCATAAAAACAAATCAAATTCGAATACCAAATCGAAAAAAAACCAGCTTCTTCAGATCACCGTTTTTATCAGAGCTTACGATGGGGTTCTGGCCACAGACTTGGTTTGTTTTGAATCACATGCCACACAAACTGAATGGAAACCACCGCCAAATTTCAGTTAGTTAACTCGTCTTTACTCACTAATTCATTCGACACTCTTTCACTCAATCACTTACTCACTTAGTTTTATCAATCATTGTATCATCCATTCGCTCAATTCAATCACTCGTATCGTAACTGGTACTCATTTGCAGGTTCATATCTTATTGGTTCGTATTACGCGTCGGGTACTGTGCACAGTAACGGACTAATCAATCATCTTCTCACAATTGAGCTCAGTAAAAATATGGTTGCTGGCTGACTGCTTAACTCACCAACTGACTGACTCACTCACTCACTCATCCGCTCACTCATTCATCCACAAACTAACTAACTCCCTCCATCCCTCCCGCACTCATACTCACTCACTCACTCACTCACTCACTCACTCACTCACTCACCCACTCACTCACTCACTCACTCACTCACTCACTCATTCACTCCCTTACTAACTCACTCACTTACTCACTCACTCACTCTCTCTTCAGTACATCAACATGGAGCAAGCTAGAAATATGCTTCTTCGATTGGCTACTCAACTCGGTGCCAAAGCAGTCACGTACGCTGAGTTAAACCATGACGGTACTTTGAAACAAACGCGGCCCAAAATAATCAGTTGGTTCTTCTAAAACTGTGTGAGTGAGCAAGTGAGTGAATGAGTGAGTGAGTGAGTGAGTGAGTAAATGTTAGTGAAAAGACTGACTGATTGACTGACTCTGAACTTTTGCAGTCGATAACGACCAACCGCACAATTACTACGGTTCTCGCAACTTCGGTTCGACACCGGTGGTCAGTAAACTTTGGAAGCCGGATAACAACTACTTTGGGTCTTACTTGTCTCGAAGCAAAAGACACTCCTTATGGAGGGATTTGTAGATTGCTAAGTATTGTACATATTATTTTGATTTGTAATATTCTATTACAAAAAAATTTTCGTGTCAAACACCTGGTTTTGATTTTGATTAAAGTAATTATTGTTTATGAACACTCATTCTGTTTGGTTCATTAAAAAAAATTCTGAAATTCGGTACACTCAGTCCGAAGAACGTTTCATGGAGATATTGCTGTCATCAAGTTTAGAGCTTTTTTTCAGCACATGAAAATGCATCTTTCTCTTTCTTGTATTTATTCACTTTTTGTGAAATATAATCACTTGGGAATCAGTTTGTATTCGAAGAACAAATTTCTCATTACCTCTCCCATTATTTGTGGTATTATGCAGGGAAGCCCATCGCGTGTCAGCCAAAAACAATTCTAGTGATTTTGCATGTTATGTATGTACAAACATTTATCATAATCGAAATAAGCTACAAATTATTTTTGTTAATTATGTATTTCTTGTTGAAATAGAACTAAATGTTTGGAATTTTCTGTTGTAAACATCATTTTAGTTGTATATCCAATGTGTAAGCAATATGTTCCTTATCGACGAATGAAATATAGAGGACTGTGAATGGATAAAATGTGAATCACTAAACAAATGAATGCGAAATTTAGTGAGTAAAACCTCTCTGAAGCGTTCGTGTAAATAAGATTTACTAAAAGGTGGGCCAAAAAATGTTGGTATTCATTAATCGCCTTCAAACTAAGTCCAAGTAATCCAACTCTCCAACTAATCAACTTTTTCATTGTTTGCTATCTACATAATGCATAACTTCGTTTTCTTGAAATTAAAAGAATGTATGTGGGTGCAGTTTGAGTGTACCTTTTTGAAGACATGCATTCTTTAGTGGCTGACTGTGTTTTCCATTCATTCAACACCATTCGTGTAGAGAAACAACGATAGTTTTCCACTCAGTGACAATTACCGAGAAGTATGGATGTATGTGGGTATCCATCGTAAGAACGTCAGTCCAGCTCCAAAGACGTCAGAGTCGATAACTGTGTTGCCATTATGACATTTCTAGGGTTACTGTATTATTCACGTGAGTTTCTGAAGCATTCTTAAGTTTGCGTACCAGCCAAATAGTATCTGAAGCCCCACCCACTAACCACCTACATATTATTTATTGAGGTTACTTTTCATCTCCCCATCATTACAGAAATTAACCAACGAAAAGCTTTCCGTGATTTCTATCAACTTCTAGAATGTCATGAGTACCGTAATTTGACTTGGCATATCTCCAGATGGTGGATGTCACTGTTGTTGAGGCAACGGCAGACTCAGAATCACATGCATATGATAACAGAATGATAGGTTAATTGAATGACATAGTCGATTGTCCAGAACACAGATACCGATTTCAATAGTGTATGCCAGTGAATGCCAGATAACGATATCATTTCGTTGATATAAAGTTGAACTCAAAGCACGTGAATGTGGCATGACTGCATCCGGGGCAATACTCTGGGTTACGGTAGCACATGACTCGGCATTCGGTTACTGTACTTGTACTGTGATGCCCACATGTTTTGAGTACCCTTAATTAAGCATCAGATTGTGCTACCGTAAACTTTGAATGGGCTTAGTCATGTGGTCCGTCACAAAAAGTTTTTGTTAGACGGATTAAAATAGTTCATCTTAATTGGATACAGACTTGTTTTGCTTTTTATATTTTATAATTAGATAAACAAAAAACATGGAAGTTATTTATACATGTTGTTTACGTCGAGTCGGACCAAAAATATCTTTTGTGTTGATGCCTAGCAAACTAAACAATCGGAAAATCTTGCATACAATTAAGAACGACCTTCAAATAGCTGATGCAATACAATCATGACTAACCACAGTGTTTTTTATTCTTGTTGACCTTTCCGAAGATTAAGATGAACTCACAGAATACTTGACTTGACAGTTGACAATGCTGATTGCTGTTTGATGAAATTAAAACAAAAATTATAAAACGTTTTTTGCAAACAGTACACACACACTTGAAACATTCACAAACTGTCAAACACTCGGATTTTGAATGTTGGTTTCGTCAAGGTAAAGGTAACAAAAGTCTGAATTTTGAATCAAAATCAGAGTCTAATCACTGTTTTTTTTTACAAAATCATGTTTTTACCCATTATATTTTGAATTAAGTTATCACCCAATTTCTACCCAAATCGTGAATTGGAGGTTTGGATGTAAACTCCATATTCATGTAATTTTTTAGTGCCGCACCCGCCCTCACCTATGCATACATGCTTGTAAGTATGCACATACTCTCATACGAGTACGTCCCTCTCATTCTGGTGACAATCGAGTGCTCGACAAAAACTCAGTTACGCTATGTACATGTATTTTGCATGCGCTACGGTATTCACATGATTATGGCGTGCATGATCTTTATGGTTCAATAATGATGATATGCTCAACATTATGTGGTACAAAACGAAAGCTTGGATGGATTACATGAATGGCACATGAAATACATACAGTAGTTGGTCCTTATCCCAATCATTGATCACCTGATCTCGGTTCAGATTACGGGATTTGACCGACCGACTTGAGTCTCCTGGTACGAGAGAGAGAGAGAGTTTGCCAGCACTCGTCAGTCTATTTTTACATACATGTTAATTACATACAACCATCACCGTGATACATACAAATGAGTACGGATTCACGTGATAATCACTCGTAAACATGCATCTGTACATATGTACATATTTTGAGAGGGAGAGTCATGAGTTCTGGGAAAGTGGTGTTCACGTGAACCAGGCATGGCAAAGGTATTACATGGACTAAATTGTCGTCCGTTCTGATTATCAACAAAGTAAAAACAAATCGGTGTTTCGGTAGGCTTCAGAGGACTTCTGTGCAGTTTAGCACAACGTGTATAATAAGCATATGTTAAAACACTGTTCGGGTTCAAGCTCAACTTTTCTAGACCAATGTCATCGATGAAATACGGAGCAGTTCTCATTAGCCCACTTCCGATTCGAAATAGTTTTGACGCCAAATTTTTGCAACCAGGGCTTGCCCGGGTTTTGATATTTTTGTGTGCCATGTTGAGATGTCAGGTTGATTTGAGCACGACGACATGATCGTGTCATGAGCCCGGTACCATCGATGAGCATGCCATCCCACATTGAGTGTGATGAAACGAAATCCAGAGTACGATTCACCGAATCATGACAACGTGAATCGATAGAGATGCATATAAATTTACCGATTGTCAATGACCAACATGAGTTTATCGTACACAATTACATTTACACGGGGAATTGCGAATTGCCAAAGCGGTCAAAACGACGATATCCAATATCAGTATACATACATGACCAGAATACTTTTTTTCAAAACGTGCCATCCTAAAAAACGGCCATTATATTTGTAGAGATAAACATGGTTACAAATTGGACACGTGTGCACTATTTATATCCTACATGGATGTTTGGTTGTTCCATCCGCCATTCGGCACGGATCCAGACCCGCTATATCTCGCTCATCCTCGTGACCATACAATTCACGTGGTTCACGCCCGCTTGCTATACAAAGTAACAATTCGCCACTGAAATATGTAGTTTTAATACTTTTTTTTCGTAAACCCCTACTCTAGGTGGAAATTTAAAAAAAACACTCACGAATTTGACGGTGGTGGGATCGGGGCATGGTTGTGAGTATAAAAAATATTCAACATGCCATTTCAATCGCTAACGCTCACAGGCATAGACAATGAAATATCTTATGATTATTTCATGAAAAGGAGCGCTTTATAAAAGCTATAACCAAACTGCGTAGAACTTTTACATCTATCCACATGTTTTTAATGCCTTCCCAAGCTTTTTACGGCCGAAAGAGAGACCATACAGTAGCCAGCGACGGTATATTCGGCACATGCTTGTTCAAGTACAAAGATTGGCGCGTTGGCACGTGGTACAGTACGCTATCAACGCTTTATGCACTTGTCCATAATACTGGAGTGAGTTTCAAAAAAATTTGCTGTACCTAAGACGGTTTTCTAAACATTACGCTGTACATGAGATTGTTTTCTGTTTCCTTGACATTATGCTGTGGAAAATATCAGAATATTTGAGTAGTGATTGATGAATGTCGTCAGTCAAAAGATGTGTTAAAATCAATAAAGTTGACGCAAATCAGTCAACTCGGATTTGTTGACGAACATATTGACTATTTCATTGTCCTTCTAACATAAACTTTGTATTCTAACATCAATAATGTTAGTATGTGCAATAAATCACAGGTTTTAACGTTTATAACTATGTATTTACACTCAAGTTCTCGGTTTCGTAAGTTTACTGTACGTTTGAAAACTAACCAGTTCAAAAATGAACTTTGTTTGGTGATGGGAAATACGTTATATTCATAGTTACGTGAAAGGTAGCAACAATGCCCATACTGCGTTGCAATACACGTAGATACAGTAGTGCATGCAATACTGACCAAATCTATAGGCGATTAGGAGCTAGTGGCGGGTAAGCAAACAATCCAACACCACAGAACGATATGCCGACAAAAAATCGACAGCTTTGATTCCAAGTTTATTTCAACCATGTATATACGTTTTCCGTGGTAAATTACGGTCTTCTAATCAAATCCCTGCCTTTCTCTTCCATTGTTATAGTACCGTGATTTATCACGTTTGTAGATTGAACATCCTTCAGATCACACGTAGACATCCGGATACGGTAGCATGACATTGAATCGGCGTAAAAAAAATTTTAAGCGAGTAATTATTATATAGAAAATTGTGCCATAATGGATGTGAGACAAATATGGGCTATCCGATATATCTACATGTTCTATATCCTTGATTCCTTGAACAAGTGTATACAGAAACATATTTCCCCGATATTTTCGCTCTGTCAGATGTTAAGGGCTCCGATTTTCTAACATTAGTAAAAGTTCCAGCTACCATAATGAGTACAGCTTACAATCAATAGATGCTTCTTGAAACGCCCATTTTTAGTTGTACTCTGAACGATAAGGGTTATCACGTGATCGAGCATATGGTTCGTTTTTCTTATCACCGTCTACTTGGTGACTGAAAATAGTTTACGATGCAAGATACCAGCATTATAGCTTATTTTTAACAGTATAGTAGGTGTGTTTTCATATCACCATATTGTTTTATGGTTAACAGTTACTCCGGTTGTCGCAAGAAAACGCATCGCCAAGTATGTGTTTACGAGCGCATCAAACCATCGTGGCCAAGTCTGCACTCTGTACTATACTGTAGCAATGCACGTGTTTCACGTGGTGTTTCAGTGTGCTATTTGGGGTACATGCACTGCCCTTGTACGAGTGAATGTGCGAATGCATGTCTTTATGCAAGTCATTTCAACCATCCTTGTATTGTAACGTAATTGGTCATATCATAACATAACGTCTAGGCGCTGCTTCAAATATCCAGATATTTTTTACAAAAGACTATTCTCCTCGTATATAAAAGTTAAGAATAACAACGAAATCGGAAAAAAACATCTCCAATAACGAATCTGATGGCTTGCTTATTTCTGTGGACAAATGATCAAGTTCTTACGTTGGGTGTGACAGATGGGTTTCACGTGGGTCACCGACTCTGCGTCTGCCAGTCCTAGGATTTATCTGAGCCCCGAGGAGTGTACAGGGTGGCTCAAAAGTTTATGTACACTTTTCGGCCGTCTTTTTCACGTGTGTAAAATCATAAAATTACAACGGGAATAAAATGGTCGGACTGGAAATTACCTGAACTTTCCAAAAATACCCTTCGTTTTTTTCTCAGATGAATATTTCACGAGTTATACACACGAACGTACAAAAACACGTTTTTTAATACTTTTTACGCTTATTTTCCCCTTATTTATGGTTTATTTCATGTGTTATTCATTTTGACTGCGATATTTCAACGTAATTTCAACAAATAAATAGAAAAACAATGCTAACTAGTAATTCATGCTACTTCAGATCAGGCAAGACCATCAAAACATGAAACATTAGCGTTATGCGATACCAGCCATGTTCAAGTGCACGTGCTTTGACTACAAAAAGTGTACATAAACTTTTGGGCCACCCTGTATTTTACAAAGATGACTGATTTGCCAGGTCTTTTCATTATGTTATGCTTATTCACAAAAAAAATAACTTCATTTTCTAAATGCATGTTTGGTGGGCGATTCTCAGGGTTTTTTACAGCTTTTCGTCCGCCATTGATGCATTGTAATGCTGCATTTTTGGGCTGTTCTTTGCATCGAAGATGGCGTGGAAACGACGAGAATAGTCTGACTCGTTCGAATAGTAAGACCCACGTTGGTAAACAACTTCATTTTGGCGATGACCATTCTTGTATATGTAAGCTAGCCCATGTCTCATGACTCTCACTCTGTGTTTTTCAAACGAAATAGATGATTCGGAAGCGGACTTTGTGAAGTTTGTCCAATCTGATAACGGTAAGTGAACAAGTAACATGAGCTTATATTTTGGTTTTCCTTAGTTAAATCTGCTGTTTTGCTTCCTCCTGCGTTTCAGGAAAAACCTGAGTAGCTGATCAAGCGAAGTGGACGTATGTATGTAGAAGCATTGCAGATGGCGTATTATGAGTACTCATGAGTCAAGTAAATTCTGTACAAGTTAAATTTGTAAAGCTCAAGCAAATGTTGTCAGTATCTTACTGATATTGCTTCATTGTTTAATTGAGTAAAACTATTTATTTTTTATGTTGTTATTTGCGATAATATTGGAACTTTCTCACACGAGAAAAAATCAGGTTTTCTTTATTAAAACCTCGAAGCAACACGGAACACTGTTCCACAAATCAAGGGTCGTATAATGAATTAGCCATTAAATCGCGTTGCCTGAGAAAATCTACGGTTAGCGGTCCAAATAACAACTTCCGAGTTTATTGCATTTTTTGATACATCTATGGGTGGTTATTCACCATATAGAACGATTTTTTGATTAAAGCATTATTTTAGCAAAAAATGAGGCTCTAAAAGTCCAAAAAATCGAAATTTCAGAAATTTTCGTTTTTTGGCATTTTTGGCAAAAAATCTTTAATAACTTTTGTTTGGCTCATGGAAGCAAGCTGAAAATTCATATGGTGATTCTTGAGGTCATTGCGGTCATTTTGAGCCATAATCGAACGTATTTGCTCAATGTTTTACTTTTCAAAAGTTTACGTCAACATACCTACTCAGTTGCTCATGGTGTCAACTTTGACCCAAAATTCCCGAATTTCACGCGCGATCCAGCACTAGCGGTTTGCGGCGTTGAATACTCCATATCCTAGTTATCAACACCTGATGAACCCACCCCCCCCGCATCGCCTTAGTTTTCAGTGAAAAATTCACTTTTCTGAAAAAATGATCGAAAAATCATGAAATTTTCAATTTTTTCGCCTTTTGTCGGGCTGCTGTGATCGCACCGCTTGCGTATCCTCTTCCAGACTTGAGATGATTATTTTACAATTAATTAGCTTCATTTTGAGCCCTATTAGAAGGATTTTCAAAAAGTTTGGACCTTTGAAATACCTTGAAGAAGTTTTTCATTTTGAGGATTTTCCGGATTTTCCTGGTTGAATGATGTGTGCCATCCCAGGTCATAGTCACGAAGTTTCGTAGGCGTATTTGGAGTTTGGGAAAAGCGTGATTTACATTTCAGGTTTTTCTTTTTATCTAATTAACCCAAAAAAATTAGCAAACGTTCATAAACAACCTTGTTGATTCAGAAAAAATGTTTTTTTTTTGTATCATGGATTGCCGAACTCAACAAAACCAGGACACTCATTTGTGAACCTTAATTTTATGTGCGCCAGAAACATTTTCGTATCTTATAATTAAATTTATTTTAACAAAAGTCTTCAATACTTTAACGTAACAATTAAATATTATCGTTCAGAATATATGCCTTGGTGGATGCGACTTTCGATGCAGAGGTTTCGCCTGCCAGCAATCCTGTAGTGATGTGGTCAAAACAAAATACTTAGACTTCTTGATAAAAAAAATTATACCGTATGAATATTTCAAGATTAAGTTTGGATCATTGCGGTTCTCGTTTAATTTTAACGATAGAATCAATGTTACAACTGCATTCGCTTGAGCCTGCGCATCACGGCACTTAAATGTCTCTTGTGTAACAAGACCCGTCAGTGCGACGACGTTTTTAACACTTATCAGTAGGTAACCTTTAGAACTCACTCAGTTTTATTAATTTTTTTAATAGAACAAGCATAATGTTCTCATATGTAACCATGTTGTCTACGCCCTACAAAAACGGTTGGACGGTGGGAGTTTGACTGAGCAATCAAGATACACACATAGATACATATGTACATATTTTTATCAGAGCAGAACATTTACTAGTCTGAATGATTCGTCACGTGTCATATCTCGTCACGTGTCATATTATGTCACGTTGTTAATCACACCCATACAGGGTGTGTTTTTATGGATTAACGGGTAACTCTCTAAACCGAAAATCTCTAACTAGCCTTAGCCCCAAACTGACTCAGATAAATGGACTTTGGGAAATGAGGAGTTGTTGAAGTCCGCGAGGTCGCAAAACGGATAAGTCCACAATAATTGTATAAACACAAAAAAGCGCATCTGTCCAAGATTACGCAAAAACTAAATCGTTTGCAATTGGAATCAAAGTCAAGACTGAGCAACCAGCACACAGCGAGCTCTGAAAAGATTGGCCAGCTCGAATTCAAATTCTGGCATCCTATCATCAAACATGTGTGCATACGACTGCCTAGCATCAGAATATAGGTAATGTTTAGTCAACTCAACCCCTTAAAACAGCCTGATTAAGATGAGATCCACAAGCGTCATTCATATGTATTTGTGGCATCCGTATTGCTGAACATATTAGAAAGGCAAAAATCTATTAGCGTTTGGAGCTCCATATATTAGAGTGGTGTTTCGAAACGACTTTCAAAATTTCTCTTTTGTAAACACAAAAACAGGTGGCATTCATTTTTCATCATAAGGCAATTTTCTCTATATTGTTACAGTATTTTTATTCAACAATTGTCGATAATCTGTGGATAATTAAGGTATGACTGGTTTGAGCTGTCAATTAGTTTCTGTATTGTTAGTGAGATACAGTCTAAGATAGAAAAACGTTATCATCAAAAAATTACTTATCGATCATAAAAAATAGATTGAGGAATGTTTCACATTTTTAGTTATGGGGGAGTATTAGAGTATAGTGAAAAATATTTAATGTAACTGATCATTTAGTAGAGAGAGATTTGACCACTACATATGTATGTACATCATGGTTGAGAAAAAAAATTTTGCGTTCGACGCTTCACAATTAATTATGTTTCATTATAATCTACGATTTTTAATGATCGATAAGTAATTTTTTGATGACTTCGATTTTTTTATCTTAGTGTGTATCTCACTAACAATACAGAAACTAATTGACAACTCAAACCAGTCATACCTTAATTATCCTCAGATTATCCGCAATTTTTTAATAGAAATGCTGTAACATATTTAAAGAAAATTGCCCTATGATGAAAAATGAATGCCGCCTATTTATGTTTTTACAAAAGAAAATTTGTGAAAGTCGTTTCGAAACACCACTCTAGTGAATAAAGTTATGCGACCGAAAAACAAGACAACCACATAACAATATGTAAGGCTCCCAACGTTGATAAATTTTTTTGTCTTTATAATAATATGTTCAGCAATAAGAATGTCACGAATATGAATGGCATTTGTGGACCTCCTGTTAATCAGGCTGTTTTAAGGGGTTGAGTTGACTAAACATTACCTATTTTTCGCTGCTAAACAGTCGTATGCTTACATGTTTGATGATGTAATGCTAGAATTTGAATTCAAGCTGGCCAATCTTTGCAGTGTTCGGTGTGTGCTGGTTACTCAGTCTTGACTTTGATTCCGATTGCAAATGATTTTGTTTCTGCGTAATCGTAAATTTTACATATGCGCTTTTTTGTGTTCATACATTTATCGCGGACTCATTATCAGTCTTGCGACCTCGAGGAATTAAGCAACTCATCATATCCCAAAGTCCATTTATCTGACTCAGTTTAGGCTAATTAGAGATTTAACGAAAACTAATAGTTTATCCATGAAAACACACCCTGTACGGGTGTGATTAACAACCAATATATGACACGTGACGAATCATTAAGATTATTTAATGCTCTGCTCTGATAAATGTATGTTCATTTTTTCATTCGTCGCACTGACGGGTCTTGTTACACAAGAGACATTTAAGTGCCGTGATGCGCAGGCTCAAGCGAATGCAGTTGTAACATTGATTCTATCGTTAAAATTGAACGAGAACCGCAGTGACTCAAACTTTACCTTCGAAATATTTTAACGGTATAATTTTTTTTAATCAAGAAGTTTAAGCAACTTATGTTGACCACATCACTACAGCATTGCTTGCAGCCGAAACCTCTGCATCGAAAGTCGCAGCCGCGAAATGCCAAACCCCAAAAATTTTCCTAGAATTTTTTCTAAATGCCATTTTTTTGTCACCAAAAATTTTCTTCCAAATGAAGTTTTACTGTCCGTTAACCCCCGATTACCTATCGTGAGGCTGGCTTGTCCGAGCGGGAGCGAGGACAAGCGCGTTAGGCCCGCGCAGCGGTGGTATTTCAGTGGTTACATTTGTATGCTAGCATGAAATTTCGTGTTTGGGAAAAATGCTAGGAAAATTTTTGGGGTTTGGATATTTGCGTCGCAGCCACCAAGGCATATATTCTGTACGATAATGATTACTTATGTTAAAATAAATTTAATTATAAGATACAAAATATTTCAGGCGCACATAAAATTAAGATGTACGAAGGAGTGTCCTGGTTTGTTGAGTTCGGCAATCCATGATACAAAAAACATTTTTTTCTGAATCAACAAGGTTATTTATGAACGTTTGCTAATTTTTTTGGGTTAATTAGAGAAAAAGAAAAACTGAAATGTAAATCACGCTTTTCCCAAACTCCAAATACGCCTACGAAACTTCGTGACTATGACCTGGGATGGCACACATCATTCAACCAGGAAAATCCGGAAAATCCTCAAAATGAAAAACTTTTTCAAGGTATTTCAAAGGTCCAAACTTTTTGAAAACCCTTCTAATAGGGCTCAAAATGAAGCTAATTAATTGTAAAATAATCATCTTAAGTCTGGAAGAGGATACGCAAGCGGTGCGATCACAGCAGCCCGACAAAAGGCGAAAAAATTGAAAATTTCTTGATTTTTCGATCATTTTTTCAGAAAAATGGATTTTTCACTGAAAACTAAGGCGATGCGGGGGGGGTGGGTTCATCAGGTGTTGATAACTAGGATATGGAGTATTCAACGCCGCAAACCGATAGTGCTGGATCGCGCGTGAAATTCGGGAATTTCGGGTCAAAGTTGACACCATGAGCAACTGAGTAGGTATGTTGACGTAAACTTTTGAAAAGTAAAACATTGAGCAAATACGTTCGATTATGGCTCAAAATGACCGCAATGACCTCAAGAATCACCATATGAATTTTCAGCTTGCTTCCATGAGCCAAACAAAAGTTATTAAAAAATTTTTGCCAAAAATGCCAAAAAACGAAAATTTCTGAAATTTCGATTTTTTGGACTTTTAGAGCTTCATTTTCTGCTAAAATAATGCTTTAATCAAAAAATCGTTCTATATGGTGAATAACCACCCATAGATGTATCAAAAAATGCAATAAACTCGGAAGTTGTTATTTGGACCGCTAACACCATACAAGCCGTAGAATCTCTCAGGCAACGCGATTTAAACAAACTTACGTTCACAGTATGTTCGGTTATTATTTCATTGTTGTACATGCAAATCCGTTATGATATAGCTGATATTGCGGTGGACAAGCTGCGACCACTTTCAAAAGCGACAGCAAACATTAAGTTTTTGAAGAAAACTAAAGGGCTGCCTGGGATTCAAGTGAAAAGTTGTAATGTTAACAACTCCAACTTGTGAATCGTTAGCTGCATCAAATGTAAGAAAAGATGATGCACAATAGTCGGCTGTCCAACAACTCAACCCAACAGCTGTATGCTATAACATGCAATCATCATGTTCAGTGGGTGTCACTGGGTTGGACACTTTAACGTGTCATTTGTTCACTTGAATCTACAGAAGCTCACGTACACGCTTAAGTATTTGTTCCCTCACCACTTCACTCTTTACTCAAAAACGCATTCGTTAATTAGATCATTCTCACTCAATCACTCACTCACTCACTCACTCACTTACTCACTCACTCACTTACTCACTAACTCTATCACTCACTCACTCACTCACTCACTCACTCACTCACTCACTCACTCACTCACTCACTCACTCACTCACTCATTCACTCACTCACTCACTCACTCACTCACTCACTCACTCACTCACTCACTCACTCACTCACTCACTCACTCACTCACTCACTCACTCACAGTAGCGATGGACGAACGGATGCATATGGCGTCTTTAATTTGTGGGGATCAAGAACATTATGATGAAGCAATGGTATCGATCAAGTCCGCGTTATTATTTGGTGACATGCCACTCCATTTGCACATTTTCACAGAAAGCAAGTTTCAGGAAAGCCTTGAACAAACGGTTAGTGTTGTTGTTGTTGTTGTTGTTGTTGTTGTTGTTGTTGTTGTTGTTGTTGTTGTTGTTCTAGTTTTCTCTTTGGAAATCGTTGGTGACTTGGCGATTCTTCATCTACACGTTCCACAACCACAACATACCTCAACCGTCTTGCACTGAGACATTTCTGTTGAAAACAATATTACATTGTAATTGTTTGAAACTTTACCTTCCGGTTAGATGATTCTTCTTTTTTAGTTGCATTAGTAGTGTGTTAGGATAAAAGGTTTTTGTTTTAGTTCATTATTCGTTGTTTTTTGGTTGTTGTTGTTGTTGTTGTTGTTGTTGTTGTTGTTGTTGCTGTTGTTGTTGTTGTTGTAGACTCTGCTGCCTGACGTCAACCAGATCATGTATGTGGATACGGATACGGTATTCCTCGGGCCCTCTCAAAATCTTTGGCTCCAGTTAAACAAGTTTAACGATACGCATTTGTTTGCATTCGGTCCACCTGGTTAGAAATCCGTTTGTGCTAATTTGCAGGATATCCGAGGCTTCTCAAACAGAGGTGGGCCGCTGGGGGGGTAGGGGGGTTACCCCCCCCCACTTTTCAGGGTCGGCGGGTAGCACCCCCCCCCCCTAGACAAAAATTTAGG